>JAQGBA010000831.1:0-23101 GCA_034698125.1 Prionchulus punctatus
TTTTACGGCAAAAAAATGATGCCATTAAATTCAGCGTAAAAGGTTGGCATAGAAAATGTGCTTAACTCAAAATCGCCCAAATGTGACTTATGGACTTTTTGCAGGCAGCTCTTCAATTATAAAGGGTTTTCCAATAAGGGCGCAATTTTTAATTTTGAAATAAAACACTAAATTTGCGCTGAAATTTCAAGTTTCTTTACTGTAAATAATAGTTGGAGGTATGCCATTTATAAATCAAAAATAATATTGCAATAAGTGCAAGTGCAACAAACCACACAGCTAGTGAAACAATTGATTTATTGAGGACGAAATTTCCTGGGCGCATTATTTCCAGAAATGGACACATTAAGGCCACTGAGATCCTGCGATTTAACACCGCTGGACACAACAAAAAAAACACAAACACAAAAAACCACATCAGCAAAACAATACTGGTGTACGCCAATAATCCTAAAACAATTTCCGAGCTAAAAGATGAAATCCAAAGAGTAATTGATGAGATAGAGCCTCAGTTGTGTAGGGATGTTACTGAAAATTGTAACAAAAGAATGGTTACTTGCAAGAAAGCATGCTGCGGTCACTTGTCCGATATTATTTTTCATTTATAAATGGCATACCTCCAACTATTATTTACAGTAAAGAAACTTGAAATTTCAGCACAAATTTTGTGTTTTATTTCAAAATTAAAAATTGCATCATTATTGGAAAACCCTTTACTTCTTCCTTTTTCGTTTATTCGAATTGCTAGCTCCAGCTGATATTTTCTTCAGAATCAGAACTAAACAAGTTAATCCGAGATTCATCTATACTTTGAGTTCCTTCCATTTTTAATAAAAAGATTTATTTTTGTAAAACACCAAACAACTAGGCATTCAACGCACAACAAAGACAGAGATGGCGCAATCATGAAACATCAGACATATCAATTTTACACTTCACAAAAAATGTCTTGATGCATACTCGTAGCACACAACTGGACTGTATAAACGGACGTTTCTGTTTATTTAAACCTGTCCATTTATTTTTTTAAACAGTGTTAGGGTGTCCGTTTATTTGAGCGTGTCCTTTCATTCGAGTATTTACGGAATATTGTGTAGAAAATTCCTTTGGATACATTTTGAATGTCTACAAATAGGTTTTTTATGTTTGGTAAATTTTGAAACAACTTTCCTATTTCAAAATGTGCTTCAGTCAAATAGAGCTCTGCGGATTCTTCATTAAATTTAAAGATAATTTTGTCCATAATTTTGCATTGGTCGTCGACTGAATGCGATGAAAAGCTTAAGTAATTTTCAGTGTTGACATGTGTTGGCAAATTGTCATAGTTATCAAAGCATGGCACATCCTCAGTATAGGTTTTCCATAAAGAAAATTTATAGTCCAAGCTTAAATAGCTTAAGAAACGTGAAAATGACTCAGTATAATAAATAGTGATTAGTGATGATGCCAGTACAGGGTGGCGCCGGTAAATTAGGACTAATGCACCACAAAATAGAAACATCATTTTATACAAGAAAAGATTAGTTGTTGTTACATTAAAACATGTCAAACACAAGTACGGTAGATAGTTTACCCCTCACTCAAAGTGGGCGCCCTCTGCGGCCATGACAGCTTCTAGACAGTTCCTGAAGGCGCCACAGGTCCTCACCACAGTGTTCTTGTCCATATGCCCCATCACCTCAGCAACAGCAGCCTTTAGGGTATTGTGAGGGACCTTGTTGACCTCTGCCTCAACTACGCCCCACACATAGTAGTCCAGCGGGTTGCAGTCTGGGGAGCTAGGGGCCACAAGTCCGGGGACCAGTGGAAGGGCACATTCATTGTAAGCCAAGCCTGAGTTTTTCTGGTCTTGTGGGTGGGGGTGGAGTCCTGCTGGAGCTCGTAATCCCTTCATAGTCATTTTTAACACAGTAAACAAGGCTCTTTTGGAGCTTGAGGAACTCTGTAATCACCTTGAGTGTCCTTCCGGGGTGGAGAGCAATGGTAATGGCAGCTCTCTTGTCATATTCACTGCCCATGATAAAGTTTACAATTATAACAACAGTGGTTCTTCAAACACAATAAAGACACCTTTAATCTGTATCGCTTACAGCTCTCTACATAATGTCATATTTATATCATTAGCCAGCGAAGTTAGTCCTAATTTACCGGCGCCACCCTGTACAATCGTCATCGTGCATTCATCATTCCTTTCAACCCCAAGTGATTAATGAGAGATGTTCATCCAAAAATATGCAAAACAATATTCGGCGATTGTTAGATGTGCAAAAATTAAATTTTCTGTTGCTAGATGGTAAATATTCCAGCATTTTTTGCAATAGGCATAAATTCAGTGGAAATGTGTGGATATTCAATCTCGACATCCTCAATAAAATGAAATTTATGCTACGCATCTTGTCCCAGTGACGTTATTAAATTGTGATTGTTAAACTGAAATACGTTTTGATCCGAATCACGATAACGACGAATAGCAAAATTGACAAATTGTTGCATCGCTTCAGATATATTTTGACAGAACGACAAGATATATTTTGTGAAACAAGCCTTAGAAGAACGACAAGATTTAACGCAGTTGAATTTTATTTTTGAATCCGACGAAGATACAGCCCGTTTTACAGTGGAACTTGCTCCGCAGGTGAAATATTTTAAATGTTCCGATTCAAAAGAACATTCCGAGCGATATAAGTTTTTCTTATCTAATACAAGGCGGCGAGTGCACGAAGGGCGGCACTGGGTGCTTGCTCTACTGTAGGTTATACTTGGAAGATCCGATATTCTTCAACAATTTCGATCTTCAGTCTATGCCGATTATGGTATTCAAAAACGTTCGACAATGTGCTAGCGAATACGTTGCACAATACTAGCTACGGGGAATGCAAGCCCAGCACTTGAATTTAAAATCGGGCGTTTTAATATTCTTGAAATGCTTCCTCGTATTATCATCGTATTTTAAACACGTTTGATTCGCATACGTGTGACAAAATTCGCAATCCAACGATTTATCCCATGGCGGACACAGCTTTAGACAGATCCAGCATGGACGGGCATGAATGTCTGTTAGCAATTTATTTTGTTCTTCAGCGATGTTTCGGAATTATCACTTGTCGAACGAGTACGATTTTTCGTCATTTTCTGAGCTATTGAATTTTTTCTTCATATTTTCTCTTTGATTTTTTCGAATTTCAAATTTTCCAATTTCTACTACACGCGTAAACAATAGCGAGAAAACAGGTTTTGAGAGTAGTCGACCGCACCGACGCAATAAATTATTCGTATATCATATTCCATTTCCTGATCTTCCAATTTTGTTGGAATGAGTTCGAAAATATTTTGATAGTTATATTCGCAACAAATTGTTTGTAATGAAGCGAACATTAGTTTGCCTTTGGCTTTCAACAATGTGAAACAAATGTAATCGAAAAAACAGTTTGTTAACAACAATATTCTCATTAATCTTGCCAATTTTCTTACTGTAACTCTTTCCGTGGTTGCGATACTGGGCTACGCACTGCAGCTTAAATAAAATGGGAAAGATGGTTAAATTAGATCGTAAGTTGAATGCAGCGAAAACAATTGAGAATATTAAATGGGCGTATATTGAATTTGGTTTTTCTCCCCGATGGGCGCCTTCGGATCAAAAGGAGACCAGACAAATAACTGGCGCCGATCGTTAAGGTCACTGAATCTCGAGAGCGTGCAGTCTCTTCAAACAATTAAGGTACTATGTCTGCTCTAGAAGGATAGTTCAGGAAAGCTAGAATAACGTCAACATAAAATCGTGCGGTGTGTTACATCTGAGGCAGTCCTCCATGTGACAATGAGCAGAGCACAATCCAGTCTCTCAAATAGCTCCAGAGTCGAGGTTGGCTTATGCTCACGAGCTCGACATCGAATCAGCCAGTTGGAATATGGACTGAAGACAGTGTAAACTATTAGTTTCCAAAATGGTGAGTGTACACATGCGGTAAGATGGTTTTCAGAAATACGAGGGGCGGTTGACAATGAGTGAGCTTTTTGAATATGCGGTAAATTTCCACTTTACCGATGGTTATCCCATTTATTTTTATGTCTGTTAGCTGCTGGAAACCCGGGGATACTGCTTTTTCGATTTTTATGAGAGTTTGTATGGGAAAATCGGCTAATTTTAATGTTAATTTTTGGCATAGTGTTTAATGATAACCTAAAGAGGCTTGCAGATTTGTAAATAAAATTTAAAATTCTGCGCAAGATACATACCACGCGGTCAAAGCAAACACAGTGATCAATAAGCAGTCAAAATGATGTTTCAAGCTCCAAAATGGATTTTTCACACATTTTTATTGATCAAAAAAGATGGGAGGACGACATACTGTCTGGTGCACTCTGTCCGGCGACACTCTGTCCGGTGCACTCTGTCTGGTGACACACTGTGTGGTGGACACTCTGTCCGGTGGGCATACTGTCCGGCGACACACTGTCCGGCGACACTCTGTCCAGTGCACACTGTGTCCAGCGACACTCTGATGTGTTTGAAAATTAATTGATTTAAAAGATTTATTTTATAGTATCAATTTACAAATTTATTTTGTAGTCCAATTCAAAATAATTTACATACATTAAAAATTATATACAAAAATAGTATAAATAATAAAATTAAAAAGATAAATTATGCGCTATTCCACATAAATAGTCAATATTATCACGATTACCAAACTCTGAAACAACTTTTTTCAGACGTCGATTCAACTCCTCATATTTCTTAATTGGGCGACCAGTTTTTCTTCCTGCTAGATGTTGTTCCAAAAAAACTTCATTCAGCCCTTGTTCCTTTTTAATGACATCTACAAATTTCCAAAAACTGGGGTTTGTACCACCAGAAGTGGACAAAAAGCCATGATGCCATGTTTCGACTGCATTTCGACTGCAAAGACGCATGAGGTGTTTCAGTTTTATTTTTAATGGGTGGATAGCTCTAGCCTTTGTGGATGATCTGGTATCAAAAAATCTGAAAGAAACACAAAATTGAGTCATCTGCGATCAGTTTTACATATCAAAATATCGATTTTCGAAACAATTTATTTACTCCGATCAGTGCAATATTTTGAACTACAATTTTTTGAGCAAGTCTAAAAATGGATGGGCTATCCAGGCATAAAGTTGGAATTTCCATATCTTCACGCGTATTCAAAAAGCCCACTCATTGTCAACCACCCTTATAAATCGGCAGTAAAGAATTCAATATCACGACTGCTGTTACTGAGACGAGTTACTTGGGCAGAATTTTTTTGCTGCTTAACTGAGCGAGGCGAAGGCTCGCGGCTGCAGTTCCATTATGACGAAAGACCAGTGTCACCACGTCGAATATACAAAATTTGTAAACCACAATTACTCTATAACAATTTAACGCATGACTGTGATGGGTCAGAAAACAGCTTTTTTCCTTCATACTGAAATTGCACACAATACTGAAATAATTTTTCCTTCACTGATATCATTCAAAATTGGAAACAAAGTCAAGGTTATTTGAATGCTTTTTGCAATGTTATCATAATAATCTTTGGTTGATGTACACAATGAAATCATTCAACCTAAAACTCTTGATCATGGTCGCCACTATGAAACAGGAAGCAGTTGCACGAGCGCGCTTATTTCTGAGACGCGCTCAAAGTTTGAGACACGATTGCGACAGCGGCTTGAGACAGGCCTAAGTCGCGTCCTAAAGCTATTGCACAATCGTGTCTTAGGGGCGTCTCAACTTCCGACTTGAGCGCGCTCTAGTCACTGTCTTATCTCAGTGCACAAGTCAAATGATGGCCATTTGAGACAGCACAAACAGACAACGTCCATCAGCGGGAAATCATCTACAGTTATTCATTGTAGGAAATCGTCGAACATTTTCGGAGAACTTTGTGAATTCGACTTATGAGCGACTAAATCAATAAAATGTCGACGAGTGCAGTCAAGGCTGCCGAAGGATACGAAAATGGGCAAAGCGAATAAGAAACGCGCCGATTCGGAAGCGACACATCGTCCGAATTTCACAGGTGCTGAAAAGGAAGCGCTTCTCAAGGCATTCAATGAAAGGAAGCGAATTTTCAACGAAACTTCTGACTTGTCAAATTTCAAACGAAAATCCAGATCAAGCCAGACTTTGACTAGAGAAGAGGAACTGTTGAGCCAACTCGTTCCGGCTCAGATGATCGATGGGATCTTGGACAAAAATCCAGATGAAAGTGTGGATGAATCGTTTGCTGCTCGCTCGCCAGGTGAAAAGGATGGTTTGAACAACGATGGGATCCAGACCGATGGTCTCCTGACGGATTGTACGACTGCAGGTTTTACAGAAACTGCGCCAATCGACGGTGCAGATATGATCGCCATGATATGATCACAGTGGGGAGGAGGTGCTACAACCGGCCATGGTCAGCACTGATTCGTCTCTAAAACCGAAGCGAAGGCGTCTTCGAGGCGCAGCAATGCCGGTAGATTTCGCTCGTGAAGAGCACGAAATGAAAATGCAGACACTTTCTGAACAGTTAGAAGCGGCCAAACTGGAATGTGAAGCGGCCATGCCCAAGAAATCTTATTGGGAAAGAAAAAATGTAAAAGAGATGTTTGATAATGACCCTGGAGTATCTTTCATGTATCCTGTGATGGAAAATGAGGCTATGGACGATACTTGACTCGTGAGTTATAGAATTTATGCTGCTTTTAAAGTGCAACTTTATGTGTTCATTATTGTGTGCGAGTTCGAGTTTTTGTGCAGAATTTTCTTTTGTAAAAAGAGACATAGAATTCATTCTTATTTATGACATCACAACAAAACTGCCAACTGTTAAGAAAACTTTTCCCGAATTATACATTGCATAACCATCTTTCCATCTTCAGATGCCACATTCAAAATATCACTAACATCGAAATCGCCACTTTCATCATCTTCAATCAAATCACTCAGCACTAAGTTATACTACTTGCCTCCCACCTACTGTTCCACAACACTTTTTTTTTCACTGTACAAGAAGAAATTTTACTTTTTTTCAATTCCGTTTAACAAAACAGCACGTTCTGGAGAGAAACAAACTAAATTTTTGTTCGCATATCTTAGTAAAGCTGGCCTAAACGCGAAAAATTAATAAAAACAACAAACACAAATACATACAACAACCAATCAAGGTTCACATTATTTGCACGAAAGTTCACTCGAAAAATAAAAATACTGTCGGACAAACGTCAATTTAGCGCCACACTTTTTTCTTAACGGCGCCAGATTTTTCGTTGGCCAGCGGCAATGATCGTTGATTTGGCCCGGTGACGGCCGAATTCGACGACAAACTCGCCGCTCGCTGTCGCTGTTCATCCAATTCCATGCAGATTTTCGTCGATTTCGGCGGCGACATCAGCCGCTGCCACGTTTTATCGGGCGAGGACAGCTTTCGCTGTGGCACATCGCCCGAGGCGCAATTTTTCGCCGCCAAACTTTTCAAAGTTCTCGGCGGAATTCGTCGGGCCGGCGGACCCTTGTCCGATTCGGAACTGGACGCCGTCTCTTTGGCGGCTTTCAACCGATTTCGCATTTCGTTTATCCGCTGTTTGGCAGCGGGCGTCATCGCCGGCGGCGCCGTCGTCGCCGGATTCGACGATTTTCGAGACGAATTATTTGTTTTCTCCGACGATATTCCTGCATTTTTTCGTTGCACGTTGCTGAATTGCGAAGTCGACGCTCGTCGCGACGGGCTGACGCTCAGCGAACTGCTTGACGAACGCGTCGCCACTGTCGCCGCAGTGGTCGCGCCGCCACTGGCGTCTCGCAACGAATGGTGGTACCTGAGCGCTGTGATCGGTTTGTGTTCGGTGGATTTCGTCGGTTGAATCTTGTTTTGGAGCGAATCCGATCTGGCCAGCGCCGATTTCGTCGGTTTTTTGTTCGATATCGATTCGATCATGCGTTTCACGAAATTGCCGCTGGCGCCGATCGCCGATTTTACTGTAATCTGATGCGCAGGTTGTTGAGGTTTGCCCGTCGGCGAATTCTTCGCCGCCGCCGATTTCGTCAACGACATGAATCCTGGCGACGAACGTTGTTTCATCATCGGATTCAGATTCGGATTGGACGTCGACGACGACGACGCGCAATCGGCGATCGTTTTAGATTTTTGAGCGGAATCGCCTCCGGCCAGCGACGTTATTTGCTCGAGCGGCTCCAAATTCGGGCTCAATTGTGAATGTTGTTCGCTGCACGCGGTCGAATGAGATTCAGTTTCGAAACCTTCGTCGCGTTCGCCGACGGATTCGGTCGGCGATTCGGTGGAACGTGCGTCGCTCTGATCCGAATACGAATGCGGCGACGGCCACACATTCAGTTTCGGCCGGGCTTTGAACGAGGAATTGAGGTCAACAATCGTCGGGTCATCGTCTAAAAAAACAAAATAGTGGTCGTGGTCAGTGACATTTCGGGCAAATATAGAAAACTAAGTCTCAAAGGCTGGACAACTATAGTTAGTGAGCAACTACGGTCACTGGACAACATCCGCTGGTCAGCATCTTTTTTATTTCAACGAGGAAGTTAGTTTTTTTGAGACAGACGCACTTCAACTAATAGTTTTCATTTTGTGCGCGAGATAATTAAAAAATCGCTCGAAAAGCGACCGCCATTCGGGCCATCCGGGCGCAAATGTGAAACGCGCCTGTCGGTCGGGAATTACGCAAAGAAAAACAAATAATCATTACTATTTTGAAGTTTGCTACAAAGTTTGAAAACAAATCAAAACTTCGACAATTTCAAATTAAGCGCGCGCGACCACTGCGGAATCAACAGGTAAACGCGCAATGGTGCGCGAATCGGTAATTAAAAAAAAGAAAAAATACCTTGTGACATTGTCAATTGAGCGAAACTTGAGCAACTTGGGTTGGTCGCTGTGTTTTGCAAAATGGAACTTTGTACAATTGTTTTATCCGATAAATCGGCGATTTCCGCCGCCGATCTGGCGCCGGCCAACGTAGAAACGGGCGAAAAATGCTCACTAGCCAGTTTATTTTCGTTAATATCCTTTTCCGGTAATTTTTTAATATCTCCTTTCATAATACCGACTTGCGAAACGATCGCCGATTTCGTCAAGTCGAAATCCGATTTAGCGAAATCGAAATCGCTCGAATCGTATTTTTGCCCGTTGATCAGCCGCTGACGCCACGATTTATGCTCGGACGTGTCGCCGTCGGTGGCGAAACCGTTTTCGTCGCGCCGAAGCTGATTTCGCTGCCGTCTACCGAAATCGTTCAGCCGTTTTTCCGTTTCAAGGGTTTGCAACAATTCCGTTAAATCGTTGACGACGCTGTCGCCGCCGTTGTTTAGTGCCACGTGTAAACTTTGCGATCGTCGCTCGCGACCCAATCGTTTGAATGATAGTTTGTTCGAAAACGTGTCGGCGATTTTGTTTTTCGAGCCGAAATCCGGATCCACCAATTGCGGACGTCGCAAATCGGATATCGACGATATGCGAGCGACTTCGGTGCGCGTCGGCCCGTAAGTCTTAGCGAATATCGGCGAACATTCGGTGAACGACGACGTCGACGACGCGGACGATTTCTCCTTGGTCAAATCTAAACTTCGCCTCTGCCGCGAGGGCGATTTGCTCGTTGAGTCGGCGGAGACGGCGCCGAACGTTTGTTCCTCTTTCTTCAACAAGTCTTCCAGCCGATCGCGCCAAGGTTTCGCCGCCGTCGGTCGTTCTCGACTAACGTCGGTGTTCAACAGCGGCGTCGTCGTCGTAGCGAATCGACGCCTAGACGACGATGTACGCCGAAAGAATTTACTCTCTTCGATACTATTTTTCAGCATCGTAGTCGTCGAAGCGGCTGCTGTTGAACTACTGGTCGTTGGCAGCGATTCAATTGTTGAACAACTATTAGATGCTAGCTTGCATAAATCGGCGCTTGCTTTGTTGTGTTTCTCGTCGTAAGCCAGCGTAACTTCTTGGGCGATGTTCAGCGACGATAGATCGCTTCGCGATTTCGTCACTTCGACATCGACGTCGTCGATGTTGTTGTTTGTTCGACGAATGACAGCGACGATGCTTTCTAAAATGCAAACACAAAATTTTTTTATTGCGCTCGATTTGACTGTTTTGATTTATTAAGTTGTGCGGTCGACTTTAGTTGATTTTTGATGCTTGATTTGGTTGATTTGTGCTGTTGAGTTAGTTGATTTTTGAAAAATCGTGATGCTTGATTTGCGCCGCTGATTTAGTTTCATTTTAATGCTTGATTTGGTGAAAAGTTATGCTTGATTTGACGGTTTGCAGGTGATGTAGTTGATTTTGATGCTTGATTTGGTTGATGTGCTGCACTGATTTGGTTGATTGTTGCTGACTGCTTTTACATGATTTGGTTAATTTGTGCTGTTGGTTTTTTGGGTTTTTTATGCTCGTCTTGTTAATCGTGATGCCTGATAGGTTGATTTGTGCTGCTGACTTGTTTGATTTGTTTGACTTCGCTTTGCTTTTTACCCGATTTTTTACCTTTAGCTTTCGATTTCTGCTGTTCTTTCAACTGTTTCTTGCGCAATTCGCTTTTTTCCTCGCGCAACTTGCGTTCGTTGTTTTCTTCGATCGACTTGTTGAATTGGATGCAAAAGTTGTAGAAGATTTTGAAACAATCTTCCAGCTTGAACGTTTGAGGATCTTCGCAAAAAAATACGGCCAAGTCGAGACGAAGTTTCTCCATTTCGCGCATCTGTTGGTCGATGGCTATAAGTTGATGTTTAGCGTACTAGAAAAACAAAAAACATGTTGCCAAATCAATGCATCGTTGCAAATCTTGCAATCTACTTCGAGGAAATCGTTCATTTGTTTAATCAATTCTGTGCATTCGGCGTTCTCCAAATGTTTCGAAATCCGCGCTGTCTTTTCTTTCAGCATTCGGAAATCGCTTGCAATTGTTTCGATTGGAAGTCTGAAAAACAAAAATTCAAATGGCTGTCGACGCAAAATGAATCCAAATGGCTGTCAAGCAAATTCAAAAAAGTGCTTGAGCGATTTACTTCGAGACTTCTTCAATATATTTCATTTGTTTTGAAAATTCTAACAGCGAAGAATCTTTCTTTTCAACTTCCTGCAAAAACAAATTCCGTAACTGGCTGAACGAATTACTCAGCAAAAAAAAAAGAAGTAAATCGTCGCTGTACCATCACAACAAAATGCAACAAGGTCACGTTCGGTTTATTGGCTCTTATTTCGACCAATTTCCACAAGGACGTCATTTTGAAACCGACAGCGTTGCCACCGTAACTTCCCTAAAAACATCGCAGCCATTACAAAAATATTGTATCAAAATATAGTTCAACGAAATCGTTTTTTCTATTTTATTACCGAATTTAAGTAATTGCCGACCATTAAAACTAAATACATAACGTCGTGCAAGGCTGAATTCTTTTTCAAATCTGTAATAATAAAAAAAGTGAGAGCGATATCCTCAAACTGACTTGCAAGGAAATCAGGCGATTTAAGCAAATTGACTTGCAAGCAAATGCCAGCGAATTCCGCGAACTGACTTGCATGGAAACCAGAGCGATTTCCGCAAATTGACTCGCGACGAATCGGAGCGAATTTACTTGCAAAAAAATCAGAGCGATTTCCGCAACATGACTTGCAAGGAAATCAGAGCGATTTTTGCACATTGACTTGCGAGCAAATTAAATGATTGCGAGTGATTTTGCAAGTTGACTTGCAAGATAATCAGACTTACCCTTAGCTGCTGATATTATAACTTCCACCGAAGGTTTAATATACTCGACCATAGTTGAAAATTCTTCCTTCAGCAACATGCTTTCGACCCGAAGTCGATAGCTATAAATCGGAAAATTTCTATTTTTAATCGCTGATCACAGCCAAAAAATAAATCGAGGATGACTTACTGCGGAATGTCTATTAAAGCCATGAAGAACTTTTCGGCGCTGCCTAGCTTGTTTTTATCCTCGGCGTAACTCGTCAGCGATTCAATCTACAAATCAAGCGAACTTGCAAATGTCGTCGAAAAATCAAGTCGACACAGCGATAAATCACCGACCTCGTCCAATTCCGGCATGATTTTCATTAAACTTCTCAACTTCTCCAATCCGATTTTGGCCCCGTTGATCGTCGCTATCAACTCCATCAAATCGTTGATATCGCTGCAAGAAATTTGTTTTTGATTTCACGAGACAGCGCTCGAAATCGAGAAATATCTACCCTTTGAATTGTCGGAGGAAAATGTTCACATTTAAACTTCGTTTCGGATCTAGCAAGTTGACTTCGTTGCTGTCCCGTTTTCGTCGCTCGCTCGACGCCGATGTCGCACAGCCCGCGGGCGAAGAAGTCTTTCGTTCCATCGTATTCGGCGGCGAAGACTGGCAAAAGAGTTCTTCTAGAACGTCGACGTCCAGCGAGAAATCGCCGTCGAAATTGCGCGCCGCTTTTATCCAAATGTTGTCCCGATTGCTGACCACCTTGGCGATTGGCACTTTGTTCCACGCGAACGTTTTCAATTTTTGTTTGGGTTTCACACCGACGACGGTTAGCGCGTTGATTTGCCCGGAAATCGCTTGCGTCGGCGATTTGCATGTCGGCGAAGCGTCGGAATTCAAATTTAACGCGTTTTGAAGCGTAGGCTGTTGAACGTCGACGCCAAACGTTGCAGAGTCGATTTCAGCGGCGAACTTGTGTGGCGCGCAGTTGATTTTAGCCGCTTGACTTATTAATTCGGCGAAATTCGTGTCCTTGCCTTGCGACGATCGAGCGATTTTGCGAAGGAACAGCGGCGGCGGCAGCGGCGGTGGCATCGGCGGTAGTTTCTCGTTTTCGCCCGTTTTACTACCATTGGCAATGCGATTTCGACCGATTTCCGTCGAATTATCGTCGATTTCCGTCGATTTCTCGTCGCAACCATGACACGAACAATGGCAACCGCCGCCGGCGGCGCGCACTCTTTCGATCATGGCCGACGCCGAAGCGTGTTGTCGAAGTAGTTTTTCGGCGTCGTCTTTCGATTCCAACAATTTCGCTCGGCAAACTAATTTCTCGGCCGATTCCCAAACGCAATCGCTGACGGCGTCGCGCGAGTCGATTTGCAACAGGTGTTGCAAAATGTTCAAAAATAATATCTCGTGCGGGGTTTTGGACACCTGCGACAAATTGCAAACAAATTATTCGCCTCGCTACTGGGGAAATCGGGCACAAAGGAAGAACTTGTCACTGCAATTTTAAATTTGAACAAAAAAAACAAAATTTCAGTCTCAGTTTTGTTATTTTCATTGTCCCCGCCTAACGTGTAGCCTATTTTAGCGCCTATTGAACTTGAAAAAAATGCTGCAATTATTCCAAAAATAATTCGCTCAGCGCCGCACAGTTCGCAAATCGTACAATAAAAGCGCTCGGAAAAACAGCGTTTAGCGTCGAAAAAATGTTTCACCAGATTGACGAAAACTTTTGCGACACAAAACGACTCGAAAAAATGTGGCAACGAGCAAAACGGCGAGCTGGCCACTTTTCACACTTCGGACACATACTGTACATCGCGAAACTCTATGGTGTTTGATTTCAGTTTTGAAAACAAGAAATTTTTTGGCCGGCCCTCAATTGTAACTCCAACGAGTTAAAAGTGGCGAGGCCTTTAAGTTTGTTTCGGAACTAAAAACAGCGGGTGTGGGCGGAAAATGGTGAGAAAGTAGTTTGGAAAAACCAAAAAAGAGCATGCGAAGTAGTTTTTCGGGCGCTGGCGACGATTCAACGGGGAAAAACTTCTTCCAGGATCTTTTTTTTAAGTTACCTGTTTAAGTATGGCGTAAAAAATATCCACATGACTGTTCAGGTCCACAGAGCCGCCGTCGTGTTCATCGGCCTTCTTCGACTCGTCGAATTTGTCCAGCTGTTTCATAAGCTCGAAATTATTGCCGTTCGACGGCAACGCTCTAAAAAGCAAATATTATGTTTAAAAAAACGAACAAACAGTGTACGATTCTGCTCGAAATCGTGCTAAAACTGAATTCATCGCTGCAATAGGCCAGCGACGACGGAAATCGAACGTTTGCGCTGTTGGACGCCGCTGAGGTGGTATTATCTTGAGAGAGGTTTTGGTTTCATGAAAAATGTCCGATATGCACTTGCAACGAGCAAAAATACAAGCGCGAGCATTCAAGGTCGAAAAAGTCGTCGATGGATCGTCGGCGTCACGCTCGCGTTAACAAAAGATAAATCACCTCAAGCAAAAAAAGTAGCCCGTCCCAAAGGTTAAACTTGTTCAATTTCAAAAACGGACGCTGAAGGCGGGTGACGTCACAAATTGCTCGCTAGCGCGCTAGCCAGGACACTTTTCAGCCGCTCACAGTTTTCAAGGCTGATTAGAGCGTTCACAAATCGCTAGTTCAACGAAATTACGCGATTTATAGCTAGCCAGCACACTTTTACGCACTGGACAGTTACAAACGGCGCACCAACGTTTACGGGATTATTTTTTAATCTTCCGGCGTGTAGAAGTTCAAATATGTCCGAGATTATAGTGCAATGGTTTTTTGCGCGTTTCAAACGTGCCGAGGTCAACTCGAAACCAAAAACGACACCGATAAAGATCAAACTACAACGCGAAAGAAGTTGTTTTCATCGAGTTTTCGAGGTGTTACGAGCAACAACTCGTGTGAGAACTTTTGGCGGCGACGACGATCGTAACCTTGCCCGAGTACGGTTCTCGTTCTTGCCCATCAACGTTATATGCGCGACGAGAAACTTGCTTGTCGATCGACGATCGGGGCATAAAAACGAAACACTTCGCCGCCGAATTAAAGACGGTCAGTTTGAAAAGAAGTAAATTTTAAACGAAGGTACCAAGCCTAAAGTGCCAGAGGGCGTACTGTAGGTGCTCTCATGGAAAAGGTCGGTTAGTTTTTCATCAGCATTTTGTTTTGGGTCTACAACCAAAACGACCGTGTCCGATGGATTTCGGACGAAAATAGATCGAGGGTCAGCGACGAATTGCGCGTAAAATTTAACGAGCCAAAACAAAATGTCAAATCTTACCAAACATGAATGTTCGTTCGTTGTCACATGGCTAGTCGAGCGAAAAACAAGAAATCGGTTCTGGAAATATTTCTAGAGGGCTAGAAAGCGAAACTCACGAGCATGCCCGCCGTACAGCAACGACGAACGAACGGGCGTGAGTTTTAATTAATAGCGACCAATTATGAACTAATTGACCACGAAAATTGATCAAATAGCGTCGTCGAGTGCTACTCATCGAGGTGAAAAACAGAAACACGAAAAACGAGTACAGTTCCTACTGTAGAATGGCTTTTTTCCCAAAAGGCGACTAATGACTTAACTTTTTCGGTCGAAAATTAACACGAGCGAGGTACATTTTCGCCGCATGTGCCAGCGCGACACCCCGAAGTGTCGTCCGTCCACTTGTTGACCGTCGTCGCCGCTTTCGACGTTCAAATAACAAAAAAACTGTTGGACAACGACTCCTAACGGGCAACTATGCATTCCAGGCCGACCAATGGTGTCGTAGGGACACTCGAATTTATTTGCAAACTTTTTTCCCGCTCGCCGAGTTTCGAGTGAGCGAGAGAGTCAGAGAAATTTGCTTACGTACCTGAGTTTGTCCAACGTCGAATTGAGTTTGAGTCCTACAAAACAGAAAAAAAGCAAAAAAAACTGTTTTCAGAAGTTTCTTTCTGGGCCGACCGGTCGACGAACGGCGCAAAAATGAGAAACGTTCAAGGACGTTTTCCAGTTTCATGCGCTTCGCAAGATGGTCTCCATGATTGCTTTTAAAAACTGTATACAATGGAACCGGGGCCCCCCGAGGGACCGCGGGTGCCCTTAATGGGTGGCAGATTATTGAATCAAGTTTGGACGCGATTTGACGATTTTCAGGCACCATTACGGCCGTTTTTCGGTTGATTTATCGTCGTTGAAACAATCTTTCAGTTAAAATTTACCTGTGAATTCGTTTCTCATACGGATTCGATCTTCATCGCTGTCGCACGACGAAATCGTTGAGTTGATCAATCGGACCAAGTCCGACGCGTAGTCGACATTTTGACAAATTACCAATTCGTGCACCAATGGTTGAAGGCGATAGTGAAAATTTGCTCGTTTCTGTAGGAAAAAACGTTCGAACGCGTTTTAGGCGGTAAACGAACAGATGGTACAATAAAAATCGCTCGAAAAGCAATTCTACGAGAAACAATGATCGACTAAAAGGCGCTGGACGTTTTTCAATTATTTTTCTGTCCGCTCGGACTATGAATCAAAAATTCGACTCGCAAACGGCTTAGACAGTTAGAAAATGCGCGCTGGCGTTGAACAAACACCGATCCATTTAGCACCTATCGCCGCCCAACCTTGACCGCGCTCAAAATGATACCCTATTCGGACACGGTCCGACGGGTAACGTTTGCTAATAATAAAAACACGTAACCAAAATTGAGCCCTATTCCGACTTGAAAAGTACACGTTAACCCATTGTCCGGCGCGGATTTATTGTATAATATTAACGAAACGAAAATCGTTCGACAAATTGTACGTTTCGCGCAGGAAACGTGTCAGCGCGAAATTCTATACCTGCCATTCCGAGAAACATTCCAAAACACGTGCGTGTCCGTGAGGCGGGTTCGTCGTAGCTAACGCCGACAATAGTTTTATCGTTTCTTTACGATTTTTGACGGTTTCCGCGTCGGCTAGACCTAAAACCGAACGGTGAAAAGCAAATATCGGGCCAAAAATCAAAACTTAAGGAAAAAATTGAAGCTTCTGCGTACTTTTAGCGATTTGTACAACGATTTCTTTATTTTCTAAGATGAATTCGATTTTTTCTTGAAACGATAAATTTTCCATCGTAAAAAAGTCGAGCGAACGATCGGCGCGGGCGCGGTTAAATGGCGAACTGACTGCCGGCGACACTTTACACTAAAACGCGAGGAATCGTTTTGCGCCCGTTTCGAGCTAATTAACGTTCATTTATAAGCGAATTTCCAATTATTTATCGTCAATTCGCGCGATGATGAAAATGTCGCCCGTTTCGACGACGGCCGGCGAAGAATATTTGTTTCGTTCGCGATGAAACTTGACAATTTTTCTTCTCACTGCGACAATCAAGCTTTCTCCTCGGGAGACTCAGATGCGGGGATTTTTGTTTGTTTTCCTAGTCGAAGCATAAAGATTACCGGGCAAATATTCGAAACAGAGTAAAGCGTATTCAAGGCCACAGGTACATAGCGGTGGGGGGGGGGGGCTAAAGGAGGGGGGTGGCTTTTGAAAATTTTTCTAGAGGAATTCTATGGAAAGTTTTCGAATATCTTTAAAACACATTTCGGGTCGTTCATTTTCCTAAACAAACACTGGAACTAGCTTTGCGATATGGACAGTGACCGATGAACGAGCTTTGCTCGGACGCTGACCGATGGATTAATTCCGAGCACCGAAACCAGTTTAGCCGGTGAGGTTTCGCGCTCGGAAAGTACACTATCTTGGATTGAGATCGTTTTTGGATTTTCTCACCATTTAAATTTCGTTAAAAGTGTCAATATTGGAAAGGATTAATACGCGGCCCATGAGTACTTTTCATGAGATACAACACGCTGCGGGTTCTATTGGAGGTCAGTAGACGGTGGGACGTAGGGGTTGTCCAGCGAAGAAAATTTGTATTTCTTCGCTCAACATCAAAGACATACCTGAACGATTAAATGACCCGATGGGAGAAAAACTGGCTCCCTCAGAAAGAACAGATAATAAAATACAAGACGGTTGAATTCGCTGATGGACCGCTAGATACGGTGACGGCGGTTTTTGGTTAAGGCCATCGAAAACTGTTACTCGTTGTCGAACTTGACACGACACGGAATCGGTTTTTCTGGCGACATTTTACTTCGTTATTTTAACGTCGTTCCGTTGTTGTTATACACGACGAAAGAAACAAGGACGCGACTTTGATAAGTTTCGCGATCCGCAAAATTGAACGTATTTTACGAACGGAACAATAGATCATTGTTGACGAATCCGATTTCATCGGCGAGTTTGATTAGTTCGCTGATCTTTGGAACTTCGCGTCAGATTCTGCGAGAGATTGTCAAAGATTTTCTAAAACAATCTACGATCAGCCTGCAACTTTTTACAAGCTCAAAAAAAGCGCTAATCAGCTTATATCTCAAGTTGCATCATGCGCATGGTAAATTTGAAAAATTTTTTGAGATTAGTTGTTCAAATGTTTTGAAGTAAATTTGAAAAATTGGCATATCTCTACACAAGATGTTTACGGCGTTGGTTGCGTTTGCTTTATTTTGTCTGGGAACGTCGTTTTGTCAAACTGAAAAGCTATCGTCTTGTTTGAATTATGTGTTAAAGATTCATTCCGATATTCAATTTTTTAGTGGACGCCGAGGAACAGGAAAGGCAGACGTACCGTTTCCGTATCAACAGGAACATGCATTGTCAGGAAAAATTTTCTTGCGATCCGTCGGCCACCGTCAACTTAGTAGCCAACGTGAAGGCGTTTCGATTGGAAATCGGACGGGGCGAAAACCGTTACGATTTCATTCAGAGTCGACGATTATCCCGGAACTGGATGGTTTTTTGTTAAAGAGCCAGTGGAATCATGGTCGGCCGGATTCGCATATTTAGCTCCGGTTGTGTGGTCGTACGATACATCGAGCATCCGAATATGGACGGTGTCAGATTCGTCGATTACGAGCCGAAAGGTAAACCGGATAAAAATCATGTATTACGATTCGAAATCAAACATACCACCGGCGAACGATATCATGTTGGTGGCTCGATTAATTTCAAGTTCTCGCCGGGCCGACGGAAGGAAGCCGAGAGAAAAGCGAAGGCGAACATTCAACAAAGGCTCGAGCTCGAGAACAAAGAATTAAAGGAGCGAAGCGAAATGTTAATCGAAATGGAAAAAATCCAGCAAGATCTTTGTATGGAAGATGAACAGTTAAGCAATTCCACGAAAGACGAATCGCCGACAAGGAAGAGGAGCTCGCCAGTCTAGAGCACATTCACGAGCTATTTTCCAGCAAGGACAAAATCGCCAAAATGAAGAAAGAGTTACGCGACTTCAAGAAGGAATTGGTCGAAAAAGAAAAATTGGTGAAATTCAACACGATGAGCGATGCGCTGAAGACGTTGCAAACGTCAATTGACAACTTGGAATTGCACGAAAAAGAAACATTGCTCAGAGATCAAGAGCGCGAAATGAAAAATTTTTACAAACGTTTCAGCAATTATTTCAAATTGTTCCGCGCAAAAATCCAGTTGCTGCCCGAAGTATCGTTTCGTCACGAAAACATCGATCGAACAGAATTTACGAATACTTTTACCACAACCGTCGAGGAGTACGACGTCGAAGCGGGAGCTAACAGGCTGACGGCATTTGTACGATATTCAAGGAACGAGCAATCGCAGAAGGGATATGTCGAACGGAATCGACAATGTACGTTTAGAACGGGCTCCCTCGATCCGATCGCTTACGCCGGCTTCGTACCCGGATTCGCAGCTTCGTTGAAGGTTGACTCCGGATTCGGCTTTGTCACAACAGTCAAGATTTATGTGTCTGTCACATTGGGAAAAATAAGAGCCTCCACGTCGGGCGGATGTGGTGCAGCTACGCTAAGTGGAGTTGAATTTGAAACTTTCGATTTTACTAAGTATCTGAAAATTTCGCATCCAACATTCAACCTGGTGGAACCGTGTCTGATAGCAACTTTCAACTATATTCCTTAAAAAATTCAGCAAGGAGTCTCAGTTTGTTTGTGTTTTTGAAGTTTTTGAAAAAGTTTGAGTTTTTGAAAAAAATTTTCAAATTTAATGCTACAAGCGACAAATACCGCTTACTACAGGCGATTTCGCATTCTATCGATCTTTGAAGCGATTTCACATTCTATCGATTTTAATTAAGAATTTGACGTTTCGCCCCATTTTGTTTTTGTCTGCGCAAATTTACTTTCTAATACTGGTGTTTTGCTCGTTTCGGCTATTCTAAAGCGTAAAGGCGTTTTTTTAGCAGTTTTCCCTCAACAGGTTCCCTCCATCCGCCCGAAATAAAAGGTTGGGGCTTTGTTTTTAAAACTTAGACTGTTAAAAGGATGCCAGCTATTTTGGCAAAGAGCTGTTGTGCCCTATTTGGAAAACTTGTGAAAATCATTGGAGATATCAAATTAAATAAATTTAGAAATCGGTTTTGCTGAGCCCCAGACGCCGCCGTATGATGTGGATCAACAAAAATTACAAATGGACGGACCATTTCATCCTTACCATTCGTTTAAAGCTTTATTTTCAATATTGAACAACAAAAAACAAAACTTTCGCACAATACATGGACTAAATTCATGAAGTTTCTCGACTATTTTCAACTTTTATCAACAACTACTTCAATGATTGCCGGCTGTATCTTTTCAGTTGTTATTTCTGTTCCAAAAAGCACAGAAACTTGAAAATCATGTTTTATATGGCTATGGTGAACCGTCGATGAAAATTGTGATAACATCTACGATCATAGAATCAATGTTGCCAGCCAGCCTTCATTACTTTCGTATTAGTAATTTGGTGCAGTGCAGGAATTGAGAAAAATCTATGAGGGAAAGCCAATAACCCACTCAATGAGTCGTTTTATCATATCGCTTAAAATTCCCAATAAATTTGGCAAATTCTACTTGTTAACATTCACTGCAGGTATTTAGAATAATCTATGATTGAAAAGCTAATACGTCAGAAAGCAGGCATTTTAAGCTTGCGAAAATGAACATTGGCTTATCATATTTGCTATCCTTCGTTTCAATCATGCCATCTAAGGTGGCATTGATTTTCTTGGAGGTCCAAAGACAGCAATAAAGTATGCTTTCTTACAATGAGTACAATTTCATTTTATTGAGATTCTCCAAGTTGGACATTTTCTAATCCCTGAACTGAACTTTTGGCTGTCGATTTTCTGACCTCTCGGCATAAACTTCATCAATCGATCGACTTACACAAATGTCCAGTCCAATTTAGTGCTGGTCAGCTGCGCTTCATATGTGACTACTTTGCTGGTTGCAGAAGCACTGCTATGATTTTGTGAAATCTCTAGAGTTCAAAGTGAGACTTTCGGCTGGTCATCAGTTTGAAATTAAATACTCATACAAACAGCAAGGAATATATATTTTTAATTTTCTTTGGTTTCTACAGCGCTTTCAGTGAACCAAGTAGACTTTCAATAAATTTATTCAACTTTTGGCACATTAATTTGATATCTTTTTGCTGCTTACTGATATCACAAAGTATGAGTTAGGAGTCACTTTCTGCTATTCACCGATGCAATGATCCGCACACGCACACAGATTAAAGTTCTAACTGTACATGCAAATGATTGCGAAATTTCTCATTAATTTAACATCTATCAAAATATGTTTCTATTATAAGTTGACAGCCAAATCGTTCCCGCTAACTAACGAGCGTTGATAGTGTAAATTAAACAGTTGGAAACACTCAATTTTTTGCAAGAAATGTATTTTGTAGTCGTTTTGGATTAGAACAATAAATAATCTTTATTGAAATCAATGCAGTGGTAAATCATAGTTCCAGAGCAGCATAATAAACATGCCAAATTGATGAGCTGAAAACGCATTGAAATATTCGAATCAGCCGGCGATAATACGAAATCCGACGATGGTACTATCGACGAAGAACGTTCGCCAACTTCGTGAAAATAAATTTAATGCAGTTCGCAGGAAAATCGTTGAATAAAATCATATCGTATTCGCCTCACACTCGATTGCACGACACCAGCTACAGTACACAGTTGCACAGCCATGTGTGGCAGTTAGTCACAGGCTCCTCGACATAGGAGTGCTGTAACATATGGAAAGTATACGAGCAGAACAATTTGCCTTCAACAGCAGGAAAAGAATATGGTCTGCAGCGAACATATCAAATCGGGTGAAAATGAAACTCTATCAAACAACAGTAAGACCATCGTTGATTTGCGGAATGAGTGTATTTGGGCTGCGAGAAAGTGATAAAAAGAAATTAGCAGCTAAAGATATGTCCTTTATCCGTCGAATCCTGAAAATAAAATTTGAATATTATTTTACCAATCGGAGAATATGCCGAAAACATGATATACTACCACTTAAAATTCTGCCAGCAAGACATCGACTGATGTAGATATTAGACGTATATTGAATGATATAAACTTGAAGAGTTTGGACATATACGAATGAGAGAAGACTGGTTGCCAAAAACAGTTTTTACATGGAATTCATATTGGAAGATGCCGAGAGGAAGGCCAAAAGTTGATTGGCTAGGCAACATCTATGACGACTTTAACAGGTTGAAATTTCAAGACGAGATCTACCAGAACTTGTAAAGCACAGAGACTCGTGGAAAAAACTCAATTCTATCATGAAATAATCGCTTAACTGTTTTTAAGATAGATATTTTTGAATGATGTACAGTTAAACGTGTCTCTTTATGATTTTTTTTATAATCGCGTCTCCATGCATGTAGCGGATTAAAATTAATTAATTAAACAAAGGTAGTAGATAGATTTCAGTGTTAAATGAAAATTTTAAATGTTAAATGAACAATAGTGGAAGAAGGAACAATACCTGGTGAGGCGGAGGTAGTTCGTGGTCAGCTACTATGGGCCAGTGGCCGACTTCTGGATGTACCTATGATTTCTGAATCTAATGCACAAATTGTCGTCGTATGGAGCACCACGAATCGACTTGCCCATTTCCACCTAAAAATAACAATAATAACAATTATAATAATGGTAATTACAGTAACAATAATGAAAATAGAAATGAAGGCCGATACTCAGGCACCACCCGAAATCGCGATCCAGGTGGAAAGGCAAGAGGTACAGTGTCTAACCCTTTTGCCAGTACTGTGGCTACTGGAAGTACAACCCACTAAATTGTGATGAAGAAAATTTAGCAATCAAATATAAAAACGTGGTTACCTCCTTCGTTCATTCCTGTATCGTGCACAGCGATTTTAATGGCCATAATTTTTCGATGGGAAATTTCTTAATCTTAGGGTTTTTTTAAATTAAGACATTTTTCTTAGTCCATAAATTACTTCACTCCTCGTTATATATTTTTTCAATTCTAAAG
>JAQGBA010000832.1:0-23093 GCA_034698125.1 Prionchulus punctatus
TAATTGAATAATTACAAAAATCGCCCATCATTACTTCAATTAAAACGCCGAAACGATGCTGATGAAACGAAATTAGCATTTACCGAAATTAGGATAAAATAAATAAGTCTGGATCGGCATCGGTTCGAATCAAAAACTTACAAAAAAAAACAAATTTTTCGAGATTTTCCGCCCCGCACAAGAAAATCTTATACAAATGATATAAAATGGATTGAACCTGCGGATCAGGTCTCCTTCTTTATGTCTGCTGTTCCTACTATGAAAGGACCCCTGGTGTTGAGACTAACTATAGTTGAGCAGCTTATTTTTGAAATTATTCACACTCCATTTATGTTTATGAATCATAAAAAAATTATGGTTGAGTTATAAAAATTTACAGATAATGATAAAAGTTAATCAAAATTCTGTCTAAATTTTTCACTTTGCCAGAAAGTTTTTTGGATTATTAAAATGAACTGTAGTTTGAGATTAATTCGCTTGCTGTCTCTTTTAACAATGACAAGATCAGCTCAGTTTTTTCGCATAATCACGTTGACTTCAGTACATGTTTCGAGCGAAACATGCTATAAAAATTGTTCATTGTGGATTTCAATTTGCACCGACAACAAAAGGTATGCCGCCTAATTTTGTGATTGTTTCATATTGTAAAAATGCTCGTTTAGTGCACCGATGATACCAAATTTATGCCTGAATGATTTTTATTCTCTTGGTCAAATTACTACACATGAAAATCATTTCAAGTTTTCACCGTATGTAAATTACGGCGATTGGATGAATCCGTTAATTTTCCATGGAACCTTCGTAAGTCACTGAGCTTGTCAATCAAAGTCACGTGACAAACATAATTTGAATGGAAGTATTCAAGCATCTGATTTTTCTGATCTTCAGCCAGTTCTGTTCAAGATAGAAATTTTCGACTATTATCGGCACTCACTAATCGATCGATTTACCGTGGACATTGAGAACGGTACTTCAAACAATTACACATACATCGGTGTGATGGACAAACAGTTAAAGTAAGAAGAATTGTTGGACGAAGCTTCCACAATTTGGTGATCAGTTTTGGGTCAGATTCTCATAAAAACAAAGAATTTTTAGCTTTCAATTTTCGATTAACGAATATGATGTATCGTCAACAGCGTATTCAGGTATAGGAGATCTTGATCATCACAATGCATTCTACATTAATATTTGACGTAGAGATAACAACTAATGTGCAATCCAGCATAATTGCAGTATCGTCTGGCACAACCACTACAACTAAAAGTGCAGTTTCAACTTTCGGTCAACGACAATCTCGCAGTATGCTTTGGAAAATCGGAGTCGGTTTGGCATTCGCTATACTAGTTTTATTACTTGTATTGATAATTATCCTTATAGTAATCTTCTTTGTTACACGATCAAAAAAGTACTACCTACCCAAATTCATTTTTAGTAACGAACCTGAATGTAATTTCGCTTACAACATTTTTCAGATCAAACCAAAATCGGTCTTCAAGATGAAATTCCTACTAATAATTGAATTTGTTGCAATAAATTCATTTGTAAATCATCGACTGATATAAGAATATTACACCTGATTGTCGCACATATAAGGCAAACCTTACCTGCAAATCAAGAACTTCAAATATTTAAATAACAGGCCGCAAAACTAAATTAAAATTTTTATGCTTTAATGAAGTATTTGTAAATTATTTATTAGTCATAAATTTTGTGAAAGGTGTTTAAAATTTGATTACATAAAACGCTGACTCGGGACAAATTTTTTGTTTGCGAAAGTTCATAATTTTAGAACATTTTTCAATCTTTACCGAGCTATAATTCGTTTCGCATCGAGTGCCTTATTTATGTAAGATAAAATTTTCAATAACTACCATTTTTATTATTATATCGTCTTAAAACACAAAAGTTTACGCTTTTGGTCGGAGGAAGATGAAAAAAGTTTTTTTTTCGACATCGCCCAACATTTTGTCTTTTGTCTGTGCGACGAAACATTAAATTTTTGGGTTAGATTTTTTAACGACTACATAAACAGAGTTTTTGCTAGGTAAACTCGAAAAAAAACAAGATTATTGATGTTTTATAGGTTTAAAAAATGCACTATGGACTATCAATTTTATTTCTCCCTCTCGCATTGACATTCGAATTATATTCAGTGAATCGGACCATAATGTTGACATCGGTGCACGTATCCAGTGAACATTGTTACAACAATTGTTCGCTATGGATCTCAATTTGTACGGATGATGTTCGGTAAGGAATACAAAATTCACTGGCTACAATTCGATTTTTGACTATATTTTTGTTTTTAGATCACCAATGACGCCGAAACTGTGTTTGAATGATAAATTTTATTCGCTGGGCCAATTAACTACGCATGAGAATTATTTTAATTTCCAACCGTACTCCGACTACGGTCAATGGCACAATCCGTTATTTTTTAATGGTATTTTTGTAAGTGAGACTTCACGAGCTTGTTTGAGGATCAAAGTATTAATTGGACAGTACTTTTGTAGCCAATTTTATTCAAAATCAAAATCTTCGATAACTATCGGCATACGCTAATCGATCAATTTACCATGAAGATTCCGAATGATACTGTACGCAATTACACTTTTAGCGGGTTAATTGACAAACAGTTGAAGTAAGTAGTGATAATTTGCTGGTTTAACAATTAGCCACGGCGCCATGTTGCTAGTTTATTGTAGTTTCCAGTTTTCCTTGGATGGCTTGCCGGTATCGACTACAACTGCAGAAACTACAAGTACTTTCTTCATACCTGTTATTAACAAAAAAGTTGAAGCTTGAAGATCATTTTAGAAGAATTCAAATTGCAGGTCACACAACTACAAATACACTTGCAATTTCAACACTTTCTGCAACTACAACTACAACTGTAACTACTTCACTTCCTACCAATACAACAATAACAGTGGCAACGACGCCACTGCTTACAACAACTTCGACTACAACTTCAGCAGTAACTACATCATTGCCTACGACTACAAGTTCAACTATAATTACTTCACTGCCTTCAAATGTTACAACTTCAACAGTAACAACTAGGTTACCTTCAACAAGCACCACAGACAGAGCTACTTCATTACCTATAACAACAACTGTAAATACTTCACTTCCACCAACTACGACTGAAACTACTTATCTTCCGACTACGACAACTACAGCTATAACTACTTCATTGTCTACAACTACATCAATTCCAAAAACTACATCTACAATTACTTCGATTCCAACAACTACAACTGCAACTACTTCAATTCCAACAACTAGAACTACAACCACGTCAATTCCAAAAAATACGACTGCAACAACTTCAAGCCCAACAACTACAACTGCAACTACTTCAATTCCAAAAACTACATCTACAACTTCTTCGATTCCAACAGCTACAACTGCAACAACTTCAAGCCCAACAACTTCAACTGCAACTACTTCAATACTAACAACTACAACTATAACTATTTCGCTTCCAACAACTACAACTACAACTACACTTACTTGTATTCCTGCTACTACTATTACAACTGCAACTACTTCATTTCCGACAACTAGAACTACGACTATAACTACTAGTCTTCCAACAACTACCTCGACTTTATTGCCTCTAACTTCTACTACAAATGCAGTTACTTCACTATCTAAAGCTGCATCTACAAGTCTGCCTAGACTTACGTCTACAGCTACCACTATTTCATTGACTACAAGTACGACAACTTCATCGCCTACAACTACAACTCCGATTGCAATTCCTACAACTACTAAAGCTTTTGCCTCTACTTCTACTAGTGTCAGACCACCTTCAACATCAGCTTCGAGTTCCTCTTCTTCTGCAACATCGTCTTCTCCTTCTACTTCTTCTTTTTCTTCAACTACTACAACGTCGAAGCTTAATAATACAACACTTACAACAACAAAGAACACACTGCCCAGTTCAAAAGTTACTCCTTCAACGACTAAATCGACGAGAAAGTCCACAACTACAACTCCAAAACCTCTAACATTCACAACTGTCGTTACTACAACTGCAAAGACTTCAACTCAGAAGTCAGCAATTACTACACTTAGAACTACTTTTACTTCAGGCGCTAGCTCGACCGCAGCAACTACAACTGAAGTACCACCGCCACCACCACCGCCGTTGAATTTTCACAGCACAAGCTGGAAAATCGGAGTCGGAGTCGGATCTGCGGTTGGAATTTTAGTTTTGCTCGTTATCATTATCACAGCTATTTATTGCATTTACAAGTCGAAGACGTAAATCAATAATTTTTTACTTCAAATTCTACAAAAACATTTCGGGCTTTTTTCAGGTCAGGGCGATATCCAGTGCCGAATTTTATTGTCGCCCGATACAACAAGCTGTTTTATTTTTAAAAATCAGCTGGTTGCAAGCAAGGACTTGAAAGCGATTCCAAGTAGTTGCAAGTTAATTTCAAGTGCCTGCAACTGTCCGCAAGTCGCCTGCAAGTGGCTTGCAAGTGGCTGCAAGTGGCTGTTTCTTGCAGGTGCCTCCAAGTTGCTTGCAACTATCTGCAAGTGCCTTCTTCTTGTTTCTCCAACTGTAAAATATGGATTAATGTATTCTTTTTCGTTGCTGATCCTTGAGTAAAAATATTTTGCGAAAATCTCATTTAATTCCAACATGACGTGCATTATGCAAAGTTGATTATACATAGCTTCAATGGCTTGTGACAGACAAAGCATTTTTAGAACATGTTTATAGAAACTAGTTTTAGCCTGTGACGACGAAGAACATTTTTATATTTTCACCAAACTGACGTGCTTTATTGTGTTTTCAATGATATAATATTGCACTGCTCTCGGAATCGACAGCTTTTTGTTTGGATTTACTTCAAACGAGCATAAAATGATTTCTATCAGCCAAAATAATAATTTGGTGATTTTGGTTATGTTTTTTGTACCTTCAACTTTACAGTTGAACGGTACCCAGTTTAAAGTAGATCATCCGTGTTCCAAGATACCCAAGGATAAATTACCGACATCCGTGCAAGCCGCGAACTGTTGCAATCGGTTGTGCGACGAAATCGTCGGATATCAAGATGATCAAGTCACATCTTTTGTTTTATTTGAAACTAACGAAGCCAGACACCGATTCACTGAGAAAGCATATTGGATTATCGTTTGCGAAAATGTAAACAAATCCCTCGACGGATATCTTAACGAATCGAGACTTTTATGCGGCCAAGGTAAAATCTATGGTCATTGCCGTATGTGACTGGAATAAAAGTACAGTAATCCAAAAGTTCAAATTTATAATTCATATTCAGATATTGATTTTCGAGTATTAACAACTCGTGTAAGCTTAAAATCAATATCTGAATATGGATTGTAAGTTTAATCTTTACTGGGATCGCTGTAGTTTTATTCCAGCCTCTGGTGTGAAACTATTTTAGGTGCAGTAATTACCAATAGTAAGTCAAATTATTTGTTTTGCAGTTGTCGATATGGGAGCCGGTGGCGAAAGATTTTTGCTCCTTGATGAAAATATTGTCGAGGAAAAATCGCAAAGAAATAAATCCAGTTTAATCGGATTTGATTTTAAAATCTTTTATCTTTTTTTGTGTTATTTTATTTTTCAATTTTATATTCAAAATAAAAAACAATGATAAAGTTTTATTTACAATTATACTAAAACGATCAATTTATGTAAAATTGCAATTAACATACAAATCGTGATCCGCAAGTTGCATTTTACCTATGGCAGTAGACCATGCTTATCCCACAGCGATATTGCGCAATAATTGAAATCGTTGAAAAATTTCGGAGTTTCTTTGAAATTTTGCTAATTATCGTCGATAACCAGGGAGAAAAAAATGCCCAAGAAATTTCACGGCGAAAATACGAAAGCGATGGAGGCGCGAGCTCGAAAATCGGCGAAAAACGAAGTAAATCAAGTCCATTTTTTGTTTTTTTCCCATTAAATTCGGTGGGAAATTCTCGTCGCAGGAAGAGAAAGAAAAGAAGAAGCAAGCCGAAGAGGACGAATTTTGGCGCGACGATGATAAAAATCTCGAGAAAAAAGCTCAACGTAAGGTAAAACGTTAAATTTCGAACGAAAATTTGTTTTTTTAGCGCAGTTTCGAGCAAATTTCCGTTTCTAAAGGAAGAAAAACTAAAAAAACAACAAGAAGCGCTCAACCGCAAGCTAGAAAACAAAGCTTTATTGGAAAAAGAAATGGAACTTGTCGCCGGCAAAGCCGGATCGTCGTCCGTGAAAGTGACCCAGGCGGAAATTTTCGCCCATCAAGATCGACTTCGACAGGAAAAATTGAAAGAAGAGGAAAAATTGAGGCGTAAGTAATGGAAAATGGTCGAAAATCCTCGAAAGCCAGTGATATGTTTTGTTTGTATTTAGTTGAAGAAAGGAAAATCGTCGTCCCCGACGACCTGTTAACGGAAAATGTTAATCGATTGGATATCGATGGCGAACAAGCTCGAAATATCGACGAAGCCATTCACATATTAAGGTTCGTCGGCAACTATAGTCCGAAGGCAACTATAGCCTTTACGCAACTATAGTTGCGTCTAAATTGGCGCAACCAGAGGCAACTATAGACTAGACTAAAGGAAACTATAGATCCAATGAATCTGTATTCTAAGGAACTATAGTCCTAAATCAACTATAATCTATGCTACAACTGTAGTGTCTCTTTTTTCCAGCGATAACGTCGATATCGCCGATCGGAATCCTGAAAAACGATTGAAATCCGCCTACACATTGTACGAGGAAAAATGGATGCCGATCTTGAAAGCCGAAAATCCCACGTTGCGTTTATCCCAGCTTCGTCAATTGTTGAAAAAACAATGGTTGAAAGCCGCCGAAAATCCGCTGAATCAGACTTGAACGCGCTTTATCCCATCGATTTTTTTGCGACCGATATTTATTGATTGATTGATTTGACTAAAGTGCTCGAGCCGACACGTTTTTTGTTTGTTTTTTTTCTTGTAACATTAAATTTATAAGATTGGTTTTTCTGTTTGAATTTAAAAATCGAATTTTTTTGAAACTAGTAACAATGGACTAGACGACGATAAAATCAGTAATTACAAAAAAATATGTGCATAACAAGAAACAAAAAATTGCATGCGCCTTATCACAAAATTTGATCGAAAGACGCGCGGAATGTTATTCGGAAAAATAAAACAAAAAAACGCACTGGCCGTACAGGGCGCATTTGAGAAACGTAAAAAAAACAATATATATACAAAGAAACCTAAAAGGCGGGAAGACTAATAAATTTAAAAAGTTAGAACTATAGTCCTTTCGGAACTATATTCTCAAGGCGACTATATTTCTATAGTTGATCGTTGACGAAAGGACTATAGTTGGAAATTTAATGAACGCCGTTGGAAATCGAGTGACCGTTGGTAGTCGAGTGATGCTCAGGTTTGGCGGCGGGCGGCGTTATTGATAAGTAGGGCACTTGAAAAAAATAATGTCTCGGCACGAACAGAACCTGCGGATCGAGTCGGGGCGCCTGCGCCGTCGCGTCCAAATAAGCGAAAAGTACGATTGCGCAATACGATGAGTAGGCGCTCAGCACGTGCCAGACGGCGTGAAAATACGGCGTACCTGCGAATGAAAGTTGAACTATAGATGGAACTATAGTTGAAATTTAGTACCTAGTTGGACCCAAAAATTGCACATAGTTCGATCGCTGATCCACACCGAGACGGCCAGCGACCATCCGACGACGATCACGTAACCCATGCGGCTAGCGACCGGATCGTTTGCTCTAAAACAAAAAACGTGCAGTCTACAAATCGGTTTCGAGTCATTTTTGCGAATCACTTACAAACGAAGCTCGTGGTACATGCTAATGAACGTCGGTATGCACAGGAACATTAATAAGTAAGCGTTTAAGGCCGGCTGAACGAACGTAAGTACACTTGAAAATAATGCCGCCACGAACAACAAACCACTAACGAAAGTACTAGAAAAAAAACACGAGAAACGTGTCGTCAGAAATAACTATAGTTGTACGCGAACTATAGTTGAACGAGAACTATAGTTGAAAAGAGCTTACGAATGGCGTTTCATGAAATCGGGCGTCGAACGCATACGAGGCAACCAAACCATGAACGAAACGACGCCGACCCACAGCAGGCCTAATTCGTCCAATAATTGGCCTGCGAAATCACAATTTTTGCTCGTTAACTCGCTAGCCACGACGCGAATTTTGTCTAAATCGTACCCAATAAACTCAACGTAGCGTGAAAGTACGCCGACGTGACGCCGACGAAGAAGAATAAATAAAACACGAATCTAACCGACGGATTAACGTAATCCACGTAGGATTTATTGTAATAGTAGCCGAAAATCGGAAACAACATCAAAGGCACGCTGCTCAGCTGAATAAAAACAACAAAAAAAACGTTCGTTGTGGACGACTATAAACAACGGGCACATATAGACACTGGACAACTGTAGAGAATGGAGAGCCTGCGGAATTGGACAACTATAATCTCTGGGCAACTATAGTCATTGGCCACTGTAGTCACTGGACATCTATAGACACTGGCAACTAAAGCCACTGGATAACTATAGTCATTGGACAACTATAGTCATTGGATAACTATAGTCACTGGATATCTATAGTCATTGGCAACTATAGTCACTATACAACTATAGCCGTTGGACAACTATAATCATTGACAACTATAGTCATTGGACAACTATAGACACTGGACATCTATAGACAATACCGTATTGAAAGATTCTGCAACGTAGTCGCTGTGCAGGTAGTTCATTTCGCACCAGTCTACCTCGGCCGAGCCTCGGGCCATTCGGATGTACATCCTCCAGTTGAACGAACGAAACAAAATTCGTGTCTCGCCGGATATTCTTTCGAGTACAATTCTTGTTTCTAATGTGTTCGCCCCGTAAACTTTTGCTAGCCTTAGCTGCGCTCGCCGCCGCCAAACCCAACTCTTTCTCTGTATAAATATGAATCGACTGATAAAATGCAAACAAAAAGAACAATTTTTGGGTCGAACGCGTTTTAGATTAGGTTCAATGCGCGATAGTCGATCGAAAAAGCAAATTCCGCGTATTGCTAAGCGTCGAAACGAGCAGAAAAATGATCCGCGCACGAAAACTATAGTTGGCCGAGCGGCCGTTAATAATTTATGAATAAAATCATCGATTTCGAGGAGAGAAGGGCTTCGCCGACGGATCGAGAGAAATGGAATAATTAATTAGCTAAAACGTTGGGAATGGTCCGTCTCTAGCTAAAACGGTCTCTATAGTTGCCCCGTTTTGCTCGTTTTAGCTTAGCGTTTCGCCTAAAAACGGCACGGAAATCAATTTAGAGAGCGAAAAACGCCAGCTAAAAACGGCGACTGAAATTTTGTTTTTTTTACGCGCAGTTTCAGTTTCGTTTTGTTTTTGCCGTAGGCGGTCGCAAAAAAAACAGCGCGGTTAAGTTTTAAAAAATGAATGCGTGTCAACTATAGTTGCTTTTCTACTATAGTCTCGTCTGAACTACAGTAGCTGATGACTTATAGTCGCTGGTTTACTATAGGAACTGATCAACTATAGGCGCTTGCGAAATATGGTCGTTGGAAAACTATAGTCTCTTATGAAATATGGTCCATTATGAGCTATAGTTGCTTGTGAACTATTGTCTCGTGTGAACTGTGGAGTGCTTATGAACTATAGTCGCTTATGATTTATAGTCTCCTACGAACTAATAGTCGCTCGTAAACTATATTCGCTTATTATCTATAGTCTCCTATGAACTGGAGTCGTTGATAAATTATAGTCACTTGTCAACTATAATCCTTTGTGGACTATACTCTAATGAACCATGCGAATACGAACTGTAGTCCCATCAGCTACTCCTCTTCCAAAAATTTAATTCAATTTACTCAACCAATTCAATAAACAATAGAAATTTGTAAGAGAACTCCAATAAAAATATAGAAAAAAAAACATAAAAACTGCAAAACTGTACAACAAACAAGCAAATTAGAGCAATTATCTCGTCGGATTTTCAACAAAAATGTCCACGATATCTGAACGATTTCGGTGTGGGATTCAAGCCGACGTATGGTATTTTGATCGGAAAGCAACTTTTCGGGAAATATTTCACCGTCGGTCGCAAATGAGGCGCTTGCGCCAAGGCATCCAAATAAGAGCACAGCACGATTGCGTAATAGCAGGCGAATGCGCTGATCAAGTGCCAAATTGAATGAAAATAAGGAAAACCTGCAAAATAAATCAGCTGGATTTTGCAATTTGAACAACAAAGATATTTAAAAGTCCTTAAAACCTATTTAAAAGTCATTAATCAACATGATTTGCAGTTTGAAATCCAAAAATCATCAAGGTTTTGCCGTTTGAAAGCATTTGGCAACTTGAAATCCAAAAAGCTGCAGGATTTGCAATTTAAAACCCAAAAAACAGCAGGGTTTCACAATTTGAGAAAACGCAGCAAGATTTGGCAGTATGAAAGCCAAAAAGCAGCAGGATTTTGCAATTAATTTAATCCTAAAATCAGCAAGATTTTGCAAATTGAAAAACAAAATATGCAGGATTTTGCAATTTGATCTGATTTTGAAATTTGGGTTCCAAAATCAGCAGGATATTGCAATTGGAAATCCAAAAATCAGCAAGATTTTGCAATTTGAATTCTTAAAATCAGCAAGATTTTGCAATTTTTAAATCCAAAAATCAGCAGGTTTTGAAATTTGTAAAACAAAAATCAGAGGATTTGAAGTTTGAAAACCAAAAGTCATCAGGATTTTGAACTCTGAAATCCAAAACTCAGCAGGATTTGCAGTTTGAAATCCAAGAATCCGTGCAACTTTTCATTTGAACAAGAAAAGTTAGCAGAAATTTGAAAATTGAACAACAAATATCAACAGAATTTTGCGATTTTCAAATATCTGCAGGATTACTGCCATTTACCTACGCCCTGCCAAAAATTGCACATCATTCGATCGCTGACCCATACGGACACAGCTGCTCCCCACATCCCTGTCGTGAATAGGCACAGGTCATTAGCTGTGTCGCTGTTCGCCCTGCAGGAATAACGTACTTTTAATATTGTTTCTGTTTGACTGTAGTTGTTGATTTTAGACTATAGTTAATGATAGACTATAGTCGCTGTTGAACTAGAGCTCATTTTGGAATACAGTTTCGGGCTCTGATTTGCTCACAATTTCAATTCGGCAAATAGTCTGCCGATAACAGGCACCGATAAGATCATCAGCAGGTAAGCGTTGACGGAAGGTTTCAAAAATGACAAGGCACTGACGACCGCCCCTGAGATTATAATTGCCACCGACGCCGTTTGGCTAAAATGTTCTTTTTTTCTGCGACATAACATATTGGGATGGAAAAACGTTTTTTAAAACAAATTACGAGTGTTTTTTTAACACTGTTGGCACGTAACGCATTCCGGGCAGCCAAACGGCGAACGACACTGTAACAACCCACAGTATGCCCAATTCGTCCAACAGTTGACCTGTAATTCGAAAATTTTCAAATTTCCCGCCTCACCGACAATCGACGAGCTACCGTATACCCGCCAGACTCAACGTCGCGTGATAGTAGGCGGAAAACAGGCCGACCGCCAAAAAAGCGTAGTAAATCCATTTGGCGTTGGAAGTCACGTGACTGAGATACAAATTATTCAAACGAATACCAATGAGAGGAAGTATTACGACTGGAAAGTTGCTAACCTGAAAATCATAAAAAATACAGTAGGCGTTTTCTACCGACGACGATAGTCTACGGTACCGTACAGTATTAAAAAATTCAGCTATCCACGAACTGTGCGCGTAGTTCGGTTCGCACCAATCCACGGGGGAAGAACCAGCGGAGAGCATTTTGTCATTCAAATTTGGCGCCAAAATTCAAAATAAGGCGACTGTAATAAAACCATTCTATTCGAGAAGTTATTAATTTGGAAACGATATCAGCAAAATTGGCAACGTAGTAGTAGTAGTATTTGCGTACATGCTACATCGAATGCGGGAGGGGGGCGGGGGGGGGTCGCTCCACTTCGAACATGTGTCGGCGAATGTGAAACATTTTTGCAAATATTTGCAAAAGGCAGAAACACGCCTAACTTCTCGACGAGTGTGAGATTTAGTGCAAACAGATATTTCGGAAGGCTCAAAAACGTCGCAGTAACTAGGAGACAGATTGAACGACAACATCAATGTCAACGACTAAAAAGTTGATCGAGCGAGATTGTCGAATGAGTGTGACACATGAGAAACTTTGCAACGTTGAGACACGGCCGAAACACTGGCTAACCGATACATCGAGCGCTGATAGATCAAACCAATCCTATACACCGAGCGGTGGATACTTTGAGTGACCTATAAATCGAACGGCCGATACATCGAACATCCGAAACATCGAATGGCTGATGCGTCGAATGACCAATACTTCGAGCAGTACGATAGATCGACTGGCGCTGATACATCGATCGGCTGGAACATCGAGCGGCCGATACTTATCTGCTCTCGAAGTATGCAGTATTACGGCCAGTCATTTGATATTTTGCAACTGAGTCAGTAAGTCGATGTAGCGCTGCTTGATGTATTGGTCATTCGAAGTATCGGCCTCTCGAGATATACCGCTCGAAGTATCGGCCGCTAGAAGTATCGATCATTTGATGCATCGGACATTCGATATTTCGGATGTTCGATCTGCCACTCGATTTATCGGTAACTCGAAGTATCGGCCGCTCATTGTATCGGCTTCTCGCTGTATCAGCTACTCGATGCGTCAACCATTAGATTTATCGGCCGTTCAATGTATCAGCCGAACGAAGTATCGTCCGGTCGATTTGTGGGTTTCTCGAAGTATTGGTCATTCGATGAATCAGCCATTCAACATTTCGGATGTTCAATGTGTCGGCCGTTCGATTTATCGGCCGCTGCAAGTATCAGACGATCAATATATATCGGTTTCTCGATATATATCAGCTATTCGACGTATCGGCCGCTCAAAGTTTCAGCCGCCCGATGAATTGATACATTGTGCAGCCGGTCTCCGAGCGGCCGATACGGCAGCACTCCATCGACTTAGTGACTAATTGGCAAAATATCAATGACTGACCATCATAATATTATTGTATACTAGATAGATACGCTAGATACAAATCTGTCGAAATTAAAACTTCTTTCGAAGGTTTTATCGAAAGCGAAAGTACTTAGAAAAACATTTTAGGAAAGTTCTATTTTAGCCAACATTGTTAAAAAGTAATTCATCGCGCACCGCTTTTGAATAATGCAAAAGGTACCGAAGCGTAGATTCTCACTCGCGTATCTGTCACCAAGTATCGCTTCTTCGATTGATTAACACTTTTAGTAACCATGGTTCGGTCGTAAAAACGTGACATATAGTTCATCGATTCCTGTATTGAAATTTATACTAAAATTTCGTCTTACCTTTTTTCTGAGCAATGGCTGACGAATTTTTAAAAAGCCATTTTATATGTTAAAAATCCGTCCGAACCTGAATAATTGATGTTGCACGCGATTTACAAAAAGGATAACAGCCGAGTCGAACTTCGATGGCTGCGACGTTAGATGTAGAGGAAAAAAAACTAACGAAACGCCAGGTGTACACTTTATACGTGTACGTCTGGCGGTTTTTGAAAAGTTTTGCAAAAAGTTTCAAAACTTAATAGTATGCCGACTAGTTTTTAGTTTTGAGCTACTGGTTTCGGCTCAATTCGACTTGTCGAGGCGACCGTTGCACAATGTAATTTCGCATTATTTGGTAATATCAAACGACCGCACGTCGACCACACTTCGTCAACTATAGTTCACTCGCCGCTGGAGTAGAAGACGCAATAAGTTCAGATATTGCAATATCAAATATTCAGGTTTTTCTAAACTGTGGGGCTCCCTCTAAAAAATAACGTTTTGAGTGATATATAAAACTAAAAACTAGTTCGAAGAAAGTATAAATCTGATCACTGGAGGTTTCGTATCAAAATTATTCACGAATAATGACGAAACATTTGACAGCTCCTACCCAAAAAAATTGTTGTCATAAATATCAAACTTTTTTGGTCACGCGGCAACATTATTGAACAGCAGGCGAAACATAAATAAATCACCAAAATAAATTGTACAGATGGTTTTGAATTCTTAAACATACAAAATAAATAAGGAAAAAATGATTTGTTTATGTCCTTATCCTTACTTTAATCCTACCTTTTCGCCTTCCAATTATCATACCATTACCTTCGCCCTCACCTTTATCCTTACTCTTACTCTTACCCTTATTTTTACCACTACCCTTACCTTTATCCTTACCCTTACCCTTACCCTTACCCTGACTTTTACCTTGCCGTTATCCTTACTGTTAACCGTTACCGTTACTGTTATTTACCATTACCATTACCGTTTCTGCTCCATTGGCAATAATAGCATTGAATGGATTAAGCCGAGTGAAACTAAGAAAGTTCATGCAACAACATACAAAACTGAATGGATTTTGAATGAAGGGTTTGGGAACTACTGGAACTAGAAACGTGATTATTAAAGAAATTCTTCGAATTCTTTTTAGCGCCAGACGCCACAAAAGATTCAGGAAATGAATTATTTTTCCGGTCTCATCTTGTTGCAGAGTACATTTGATTTTCGAAAAAAGACAAAGGGGCAACTGTTTGAAAATTGAAATTCTGAAAATTATTAAATATTTACGTCTTTTTATGAAAAGTTCGCCTAACTATATGACATCGAGTGAAACAGCTACTTTTCTTGTTAATACCCCATAATTTTTTTTTATTTCAAGTTTTAATAATAGTATTTGATTCATTTGTGGGTTCAGATATTGATGACAAAAACAGACAAGGTTCTTCGTGTGCTGCACGTGAATCGGAATGCGTACCCTAATGAAAACCCTGAACCCAGAACCGAGAACCGAGAACCAATAACCTTGAACAATGAACCTGAACCTGAACCCGACCCCGAACCCCGAACCCCGAACCCCGAACCCCGAACTCCGAACCCCGAACTCCGAATCTGAACTTCGAACTGAATGCTTTAAACCCCATACCCCAATCCTTAATGCAAACCTGAACCCAACTTGAATGTATAACATGAAAGTACAGATGCATTTCCTATTCAGATGCATAGCTGTATATACAGATTCATTTAGTTGCATTTGTTAATGATACATTTCAATTAAAAAAACTTGTTGGACACTTTTTGCTGTTTATGCGACTCGCGCCATGTTTCACGAGCCAAATCTTTTTTCGATTAGATTCAATATTGCCTCCCATCCTCGGAGGATTTTCCTCAACCCTGAATCAATATTCGAAAGCGAATTTGTCGCGTTTCTTCCCCATTTTTTTTGCTTCTCTTTCTATTTGGACGTAGAAGGCTGTTGCCCGGTGTACATTTCTGGTTCGCCTCGAACGTGTTAAAAGTTATTTTAGTCAGCGAATACCAAAAGATCTTCCGCTGGGTTCGATCTTCGGATTGAGAAAAAAATAATTGTTTCGCTTTTGTTTTTATTCGAAGACGTCAATTTTGTAATGAACCTGTTCGCAAAATCGGTCGCATTTTCTCACCTTCCCTTCGCTCAATGAATTTTTCCATTATTCATCAATGTCTAGCGGTTCGGTTCGATCCTAATCTCGGAACTCCTTTCAACTAGTTTCTCATTATTTCTCTACTTTTTTTGTATTGCTACGTACCTTACCTGATGATTTTATTTTATTGTAAAAATGTCATAAGGAGAAAATCGCCTGTCTCGTTCGGCAGATGATGATCGCTGTTTTTCTACGGGTATTACGTTTGAACTATTCACGAGTATGTTAGTCTGATTCGACGAAAAAAATACGCCCCCAGTATGTTTAACTCCGTGGAACTGGAGACCAACTTTTAAATCAAACCGAATTTGAATGTAAATAAATATTTGCTCACTGGCGAGCGAGACGCATGGATAAACTTACCGACGAAGAGGACGACGAGGAAGATGCGGAAGCGACGTTGTTCAATGATATAAACAGTAAGCGATGAAAAATGCATGAAACTTATGAAGAATAAAAATTTGCATTTCATTCAGCCCCTCCATTACTCATTCGGTTGATCGATAAGTCACTCATTCAATCTCACGTTAGCTCGCTCGCTCATTCCAACTGGTATGGAGTCTATAGGATCCAATCCGATCCGATCCAATCCATTCTTATCCTGATCCATTCCTATACCATTCCATTCCGATTCAATCCATTCCAATCCCGAACCATTCCGATCCCGATCCCGATCTTGATTCATTTCGAACCCAATCTATTCTAATCCCGATCTACTCTAATGACGATCCCCATTCCAATCCATTTCGATCCCGATCAATTACGATCCATTTCGGCCCATTCTGATCATGATTCGATCAGATCCGATCCCCATCCCGATCCCGATTCTGATCCTGACCCGATCATGACCCCGATCCTATCTGATCTCGACACAAAATTCATTGAACTCGATTCAATTGGATAGATATTTACTAACTTAAAGTCATTTACTCTTTCGTTAATGAACTGTATTTGTTTGGCCTTCACGCGTATCCGTACAACAATCAAATGCTAATTTCACCTCTTTTCCCTTACGTATACATTTCACAACTGCATAGCAAAGCGACAATGAATGTTTATCGTCCTAAAACCTCAATGCCAAACAGTGAATAGCACGCACAATGAAGACCATTTGTTCATTTGTCACACGGGCTGACCCGCCTGTCGCTTCAGAGGGAAGGCATTCATCCCAGTCGCATTCTATGGAACTGGGTGCTTTTATGGTAGCACCGGCAGATGGTCAATTATTTACCGTGCAATTCACCGTTAAGGTGACAGGGAGCCGTTTAGATTTTATTTCGAGAGGTTGAGCTAAATCCGGTGAACCATAAATACAGGATTTCAGCTTTTTCGGAGATTTTTTCTCCTAAGCTTTTTCCACCATCTACATACAGTAAGATTACTAATTAGGTTTCAAATTTATGTCGGTCATAAACAATTAGGCTGTATCTATGGAGCCAACCGTGGTTTCTATAGTTTCATGTTTATTATCATGAAACTTGCATGACTTTTTTGACTGATCTGTAGTTTGATAACCGAATTTCTAATGACACCAACTAGCTGGTTGAACAGGCAGTTATACTCGTTTACCTCTTATCTTATCAAAATTTGCTCGTTTCCAACTCTGCTAGATGAAAAAATATTCTTTTCTTGTACTTTAACCTGAAGTCAAACTATTGAGGTCTTTAAAAACGCTCCTTTTTCGAGTCAACTAGTTTCCATTCGTTTTCAGAGTCTGTAAACTAGTTGTACAGCCTCCCGCTCAATCGAGAATAAGGGATTTTTAGAAGATACGTAAAGAAAAACTTGTATTTTCTTGTCAAACAAGTAAAACTTTTCCTGTTCGCAAAATTTGTTTGCATCATTTTTCATGCATACAAATTATGTCATGCGGTTTATTAGCCAAATTTTCTTACATGACCCGAATTGTCGCATGGATCCAGCTCGTTGTCTAGAAGTCAGTTTTCAGATATAATTCCGATTTCTGATGTTGTGTCAAGCAAAGTAAAAGTCAAACTATAGGTTTGCCTTATTCAATTAATTGATGCGGTGTCTGTAGTTATATTTCCATCCTGTTCATCTATAGTTCTTGTTCAAATCAATGTCCATGATGGTCAACTATAGTTACACGACGTTCAACTATAGTTTCACGACGTTCAACTATAGTTCCATGATGTTTAACTATAGTTCCATGTTGGTCAACTATTCATCCGTGATGGTCGACTTTAGTTCCATAATGATCAACTGGATTCATCGATGTTCAACTATAGTTCCATGACGGCAACCGTAGTTCCACGATGTTCAACTATAGTTTCATCATGTTCAACTGTAGTTCCTTCAGTCATGTGCAGCTATAGTTCCATCAAGGTTTAGCAATAGTTCCGCCATGATCGACTGTAGTTCCATCACGGTCATCTATAGCTCTATTGTGGGTCAACATTATTTCTACCATGATCAACTGTTTCATCCATCTTGTCGAACTATAGTTTCTATCATTATCAACAATGTTGCATTCTATTTGATTTATCAGTTCCAACTGTACATCTATCTTGTTCAACTGTAGTTTTTGCAAGAGGTCACTTTCTTTTGAAACTAGGTTGACGTTTCCTCTTGGGATTTGTTCGCTGAATACAGTAACAATGACTGTTACACATATTTTTCATGTTTCGACTTTGAAATAACCTTGAAATTCTCGACAATAGTCCATCGGCCAAAAAATCTCTACAGTGGATATTTCATTATTTTCTTACCTCCGAAAGGTTCATCGAATCAGTCGAAATTGTGATCATGAAAAACTGTATAATTTATTACCCGCGGTTACCTTTTTGTATACACGGCCGGGAACCTAAATAAATTTACAGTCGATCCCACGCATTTTTGGTTAGTGTCCAGTATTGGTCATTTATTTACGAAGGCGATGAGAAAATTTGTTTGCATTTGCGCCCGAGGGTTCACTGACCATTACATAAACGAGCAAATTTATTGTCTTTTCAGTTACCACTGGAGAAAGTAGTTCAACCATGACGGACTATCCAGATTTGGATTCGCTCGCAGTATTTCTAAATGAGGTAAATATTCCGAATATAAATTTGAATTTGAGTGAAGCTTCTCCAGCGGTAGTCATATTCAACTATAGGACTATAGTTTCACTATAGTTTCATTATATTCAACTACAGTTCTATCATTTCACTGTGTTCAACTATAGTGACAATCATGTTGAACTATAGTCGCATAATGATCAACTATAGGACTATAGTTCAACTGTAGTTTCACTATGTTCAGCTATAATGATATCACGACTATAGTGCTGTAATGTTCAACTATAGTTGCATCATATTCAACTATAGTTTCGCACTTAACTGTAGTTCGATAATGATCAACTATAGTTCCATCATATTCAACTATAGTGTACTTCTTCTAAGCTTCTAAACTTGTAATATTTTGCAATTAGATTGTTGAATCCCAGCAGATTAACGAAATGCTGTGATTCTACTTTATGCAAAAACAGAATTTCTATAATCCTGTTGACGATAGCCCGAGTGTGTTTTCGAAAAAAGTTTTTCCTCAAGTTTCCAATCGTCGAAACGTTTTGGCCAGTGACAGATTTAACGAATGCTAGCGAGACTTACACTGAACAACAGTCGCTCTTTCAAAATTTAAAACAGCTTCGCTTTTATTGCCCCCGGGCAATTTTCGATGTGAAACATTATCGTGTTGGGTTCGTGCCCGGTGCTCGTTGGAAATGAGCGATTTTTTGCTTTTTCTATAAGATAACGGACGCTGAGAGGAATGAATACAATTTTCTTGGCGAATTCATTTTTATAAAAATTCTTTAATTATTATTATGTAATCGTTCAATGAAAATAATTCAAAACAAATAATCGGCGATGGCTGCTCGTGGAAAAGATGTAAAATCGAAACTGAGAAGCGGTTTGAAAACAGCCAGTGATTCGTTTCAGAAAGAAAAAGATTTGGAATTGGCGGCGAGAATTGGCAAATCTTTGCTGGAAAGGAACAAAGAATTGCAAAAAACCAACGAATTTTTGGACGAACAGGTCAATTTGGCTAACGAACACGTGACTCAGTTGAAACATGAACTGCAACAGAAAGTCGACTTGTTGCAACTGTTCACCGAAATGGAATCCGAATCCGGCGGCTCTACGCCTTGGTGAGGAACTGGCTAACTCGTAAAATTGATGTTTTAAAGGCATTATTTTTGTTGCAGTTCGGAACGCCTGTCAAATTGGAATGGATTTCAGAGAAAATTGCTCATTCTGGAGGAGGAAAATTTGTGTTTGAAATTAGAAGTATAATTCAAGTTCTCCATTGTTCTTACGTTGTACAAATATTGTTAGAAAATTTCCAACTATACTGTTCTGTCATTATTATGAACAGCTGTTCTGTAATGCTCAACTATAGTTCTGCAACTCCACTATAGCTCTGTAATGCTCAGTTATTGTGCTTGTAATGTTCAACTATGGTGCTGCCATATTCAACTATAGTTCTGCATTGGCCAAGTATATTTCTGTAATGCTGAATTATAGTGGTTTTAATGTTCAAATATAGTTTACTCATATTCAACTACAGTTGGTCAACTATAGTTCTTTAATGCTCAACTATAGTTCTGCATTGGTCAACTATAGTTCCGTAATGATCAATTATAGTTCAGTCACACTCACTATAGTTTTGCATTATCAAACTATAGTTCTGTATGCTCAACTATATATAGTCTGCATTGGTCATATATAGTTCTGTATGCTCAACTATAATCTGCATTGGTCAGCTATAGTTCTGTAATGGTCAATTATAGTTCCGTCACACTCAACTATAGTTCTGAATTGACCAACTATAGTTCTTCAATGCTCAATTATAATGCTTGTAATGTTCAATTATAGTTCTGCATTGGTCATCTGTAGTCCTATCTATAATGCACAATTATAATGCTCGTAATGTTATGCAACATCTGTTATACAACACTGTCATATGCAACTACAGTTCTCTAATGCTTATAGCACTTTTAAATGTCCACTATGGTTCTTTCATTTTCAACTATGTTTTTACATATATTCTTCAACTGTAGTTCTCTGAAATTGGTGCTTTTCGTTAAGGCTAATCATTTGAAGTCATTAACTCAAAATTTGGAGGAGAAAGAACATCAGCTTGTAACCGACTGCGTCAAACAATTAGGTAATAATAACACGAAATTTTTTTGAAACATGAACTCTACAGTTTTTTGTTGGTTATTTTCAGCTGAAGCCAACGCGCAAGTAGAACATCTGTCGATGGATATGGCCGAAAAAAAGGATCAGTGTTCGTCGCACAAACGTCAGTTGGATCATTTGCAAAAAGAACTCTCGGAGAAACAGAATAACGAAAGAAAAGTATAAATTTTTTTCAAAATATGCCGTTGCCGTTTTTCAAAATATGACAGAAAAACTAATTTTCTGTTAGCTATGTTGCGAAAACGAAGAACTAACAGTCCACTTGAAAGCCGCCCAAGAAACTCAGATGGAACTGGCGCAGGAATTAGCAGACCTGCAGGACAGATACGCAGAGATCGTGGCGTTGCTCACTGAAACCAGAGAAGAATTGAAAACCGTGAAAGATCACGAATATAGCATGTAAATGAGTTAAAAAAACAAAAGCCTTGTATATTTTTGTACATTTTTCATCACTTTTGCAGGGGTCGTAGTCCATTCCCGGATTCTGTTTACGACTCGTTGGCTTCTGAGTTGGAGGCGTCGGACAATGGTCGAAATATTTATACACCATTTTTGGCTCCTTACCAACGAAAATCCCAATCTGACAGTCAACAAATGAATTTGTTGCATTTGATGGAAAGTTTGAAGAATTCGCTGGAAAAAGAGGAGGAAAAACAAAAAGAGCGACTGCCCACGTCGTCGACACCGAAAAAAGTTCAGATTTGGCAAGAAATCGAGGGATCCGAAAATGATGATTCATCCGGATCTGACGGTAATAGGTGGAAAGCCAAACGGATTTCGCAAGAAATCGAAATGGGATTACAGACATCCCCGTTCAAATATACTTTTCCAAAAGATAGCTTATCCAAGTAAATTACGGTGTTATTGAAAATGTAAAAGTATAATTGTGCGTGATATGGTTGAACATGAAAAACTATAGTTAAAAATGTTGAATTATAGTTGACAATATAGAACTACAGCCGATCTTCAGTTGAACATGGAGAACTATAGTTGAAAATTTGAGAAAACTATTGTTGGACATTGAACTGTAAATACAGACGATGTAACTTTAGTTGAGCATTTTGAACTATAATTACTTTGATAACAACTATAGATGGATAATCTTTTCAGTTACAAAACCAAAGGCATCGGCATACCGGGTAAACCAGGCTCTAAGGATTTGGAATATGCCATCAAACGTTTGTCCCTTCGGCGCCGAGTTGAATTAGAATTTCAAAAATACCGCCGAGAAAACAATATGCCCGCATCCACGCGCCATTCGGTTACTACTCACACATCTAGCTGCTATCCGAATGCAGAAACCACTCGAGGCCTTATGTCGTTATTGCAATTAGACGATGATACAATTCGCAAATCCGAATCCGTATCCGAAATCAAAGTCCCGTTTTCTTCACCGTCTAAACTCGTATTGGTCAAACCGGTGGATGGCTCGGAGACATTGGCTCAATGGAAAGACTTAGCAACGCCAAAGTTTTCCTCGGCTTTGGACCGAAGGTCCGGAATAAAAGTTAAAGCCGGCTCACCTCCTTCGGTTCCGAATGGCCCTTCGATAATGGTGGCACCTAATCGAAGCGGACTCGATTCCGGAATCTGTTCCGACGTCGAATCATCAACGAATACGAAACTAAATATCCCACCATCTATCGTAAATACGCCGACCCGAGGCACGTACAGTTTTGTTACCAGCCGGGTGGTACATCCTTCTGAGAACAATCTCACATCCGTGAACTTTTCCACCGACCCATCATCTGGTGGCACTTCGACATTTTCCACTGCTTTCAGTTTAGCGCAAGCGCTGAAAGAGCGCTGCGTCGACGCGGTCAGCGGTGCGTGGTGGGAATGGCCCAAACGCGAATCGCCGATGATGATCGGAGTTGGAAATTCAAATTCCCGCCGAGAAATCGACCCGGTAAGCGCCTCGCCGGGTCTCGGTAGTCTGCTAGCCGACACCGACGGCTTTCTGACGAATTCTACGCAATTGGGCATAGTGACCAGAGCTTCGATGCGAAGGGGCAAATCAAAATCCCACGCTAAGGTGTAAATAAATTCGAACCTGCCAATCTTGTAAAATATAATTCAATTTTGCCTGATGTGAATTTGTTTATTTTGTTTGTTGTTTGGGTAAGAAAGAAAAATTCGAATTTGCAATTATTCTGTGATTTGTACAAAATGGATTTTAACCTTTTTTTAGTTCCAACGCAGTCGCATGAATTTTTTTATAATTGTTTATAGAATAGTTTAATTCTTTGAATAAATTGCCATCGTAATTAATTAATAGTTG
>JAQGBA010000833.1:0-23084 GCA_034698125.1 Prionchulus punctatus
GGACCGGGCGACACTGAAACCTGGTTAGACCTCAATTACGATGACAAAAATAAAACTAGTTACTGGAGCGATGGTACACCATTGTCTTATATGCCCACTTACGATTACAACCCATTCTATCCAGCTGCTAGCACAACTGGATGGCAATCGGGAATGCAGTGGATTACTCATTATGCAACGGAAACGAAACAATTTGCATGTCAACTAGTTTTGTGTATGTGTATGTTATCCACAACTTGAATTACAATTGTCATTCATCGTAACCTTTCTAGCTGAACTACCATTGATAACGGAAACGTACTGCGGATATTTCCATAGTTCAACAACTGGTATGTATATGATGCTAGTTTGTAAGCTTATTTGACTATCTCGACAATTGCAGGGCAACCAACGTCGACTCGCGAAACAACGGCTACAACTGCAACTGCAACTGCGACCAAGAGTTTAATTGCAACCACTCCTGTAGTTGCAACTGCAACTTCAATGAGCAATACAACCAAAACCGTAATTGCAAACTCAATCACGCCAGACACTGCTACTGCAACAGGAAGGGCAACTTCAGTTGCAACAGCGTCAACCACTAAAAGCTCAAATGCAGGTACAACTATAAACCAGAGTAGGACATCAATAACAACAGCACCAGCGACTGCTTCTTCGGCAATGTTTATGACTTCAGAAAAAAAAAGTAAGAAGTGCAATGATCATATCAACTTGACTACAGGTAGCTGATGTGATTGCAAGGTTCAGCATCAGATTCGAATCTGTCGGAAACTAGTAAAATGAAACCTACAGATGAAAATTCAACTGTAATAACTACTGCTAAAGCTTCATTGTTACTTAGTACTTCTAGAAGTTGGATGTATTCTCTTTTAAAACTTAAAAGGTAAACAATATTTAGCTGAAACATCGTCAACCAGCTCCGCGTCCAGTGAATCTACGAGTGCATCGTCATCAATGACTGCGATTACAGCCAGCAAATCCACTTTGTTAGCTACAAAAGTAAATTTGTAATTCCATGGTTCAAATTAGTTATTTTTTGGTAGAACAAATTTAGGTTAATCCAATGTCAGCTGGCGAACAGCTTGCTGCCACAGTCCTAAAAGTCCTCGGATGCACATGGATTATTGGTACAGCAACTGCGTCGTTGGTTGTATTAGAGATGTTCAAGTAACGTTTCCCACTGTATAAACAATCCAGTCAAAGTTTTTTATTTCATACTCTCTTTCCTCAGATCGAGAGCTTATGAACGCTGGCTTCATTTTGGGGAAGAGCTAGCTCTGTTGGTTGCCCATATTTTCATATTGCTGATGTCGTACAGAGTTGATGATAAAGTCATACACACACACACATTCACAGCCAATTTTTACTTTCATCTGCTAAAAAATACATCATATTTTTAGATCGCTTGTCGAATCAGTGCAACATGTTTGCAATTCTTCTACATGATGAGCTTTTTATGTTTTTTCTTGGAAGCCATGCAAACGTACTGCATGTACACTCAAGTGATTTCGTATGGAAATATTCTATCAAAGCGTAATACAGCCATCATTTGTATCGGTAAAGTTTGAAATTTTTAATTAAATTTTTACGGTAATCAATGCACATTTATAGGATTTCCATTGATAATTACTGCAGTGACAAGTGCCTCTAACTTGAACGGCTTGGCTTCTGACTTCACCTGTTTTCTCAATTTGAATAGTAAAGCGGCCCTCGGAACATTGATTCCGGTATTTGTTATCAGCATATGTACCGTGATCGCCATTGAAGCAACCTTCATGGGACATTACCCTGTGCTGCCCTCCACTGCAAAATCGCAGATGCATTCGGCGCAGTAAGGAAACATAGATTTTCAGCTAGTGGATAAAAATTAATGCAATGCCATATTATGAAGCATGCTATAAACAGCTGACACTCCATTTAAAAGCCTCTGAGGGACTAATCTGCAGTCGCATAAATGGAGCTTGTGCCTTTCTGGCTGGTACCTAGGGAATTTTTCAATGAAAGGATAGGTTGCTTTATTTGATATACTTACACCATACGCTGTACACTATTCGTGACTTACTTTTGCCATGTATGCATATTACGCCACATGCTATATTCTACATTGCTAAATACCATGCACCATTTTAAACGAATTCCTGTCTGAAGGTTTTCCCCTTAACTGCAAAATATTCACTTCATTTAAGAGTTAGCAGACATTCGCTGGTATTCAATTTTCCACTCCATTTCGCGTCTTGGTTCCTATCGGTTTTGTCCATGCATTATCAACGGTTCGAACTGTTTCCAATTTGCTTCGGCATTAACGTTGCATTTGCTTGGAAAATGTTACTGTCTCACCTGTTTGGAAATGACCAGGTACATTTTACTTTCAACTATAATTGGATTGGATTTGCAGTATAATGTCGTTTATATTTTAGGTTGTACATCATTCGAAAAAGTTGTATCAGTGCATTCGCAAAAAGTTTCGTAAATAGAATCTTGCAGCATTATTTTAGCTGGCGCACATCGAGAAAATGTGACCGCAGCAAATTTGAGAAAACGACCATTCAATTAATATTTATATCAAATTTTATTTTCTAGAAGTTTTGATATCAATATATTCAATAAAGATAAATAAATAAATAATCAAATAATGATGATGAACTGTAACAAAACAAGTAAATAATACATATTAAATACATCTTCGCTGTGTGTAATAGTTACAAATGAAATTTTTGATTGTAGTAAGACTGGCTGGATTATTTTTTTACGGCATGAGAAATTTGAACAAACAAATTTGAGAAATCTAACAGATAAATTGGCTGATGCTCGATAGCCGCAAACATGTTCTATTTATTGTCGCTGATCCGTCCGAGGTTTTCGACAGTTCTTCAATCGGATTAACCCTGGCAAAACTACGAGCATTTGGGGTTCATGACAATTCACTCCGATTCATCAAATCGTACCAGACGAGCGGATCAACGAAGCCACCAGCAGCGTCGTGACAATACTGAAAAGGGCTCCCTGGGGATCCGCCCTCGGGCCACGAATCTGGAATTTATTTCAAGCGGTTCTGCGCTGGTTCCTCGTAGACACTGACAGTCGTACACTTCCTCTCCATGCTAGTTAAAACTTTGATGAAAATCACACATCGACATACAGTGGCGTGCAAAAGTTTGAACACAAGCGCTTTTGCGCAAATGTAATGATCAATCAATAGAAGTGCGTAAAAGTCTGCCATTACCACGAAAATTTCTCACAAAAACTGAATGATCAAACCCAAATAAATTCGAGGAAAACAGATTAGGGTTACTTTTCGACAGAATTTCAGAAAAATCCAATCGTGCTCAAACTTTTGCACGCCACTGTATGCGCTGCTACGAAAGTCCCGGGCGTAACCAGAGACAGTGAGCCCACTTTGGAACCGCACGCCGAGGACATCTGCACGAACGTCAACTTGAAACAGACTCGTCTTCGAAATTTCAGATAACGGTAGTTATCTTTATTTGCAAAATAAAACAAAGGTCGACTTGTGTTTTTGCTCATTTCGGTGTGGCTTGTGCTACTAGAGTTCGTGTTCGGAATCGACTATAGTCCAGTCCTATTTCGTCGAATAACAGTTGGCTCGTATCCAACTCGTCAACTATAGCGCTGCATTTGAGGTCGCTATAGTTGGTATTGGATCTTGCCCGGTTTATCCTTTACTCCGAGACAAGGGCTCTGTGTGGAAGTAAGGACTCTCCGTGCTCTCCGTGCTCTTCGTGGAACGAGGGCTCGTTCAGATGGACCTTATCTGGAACAGTTGGATTGGTTATCGTGTTCTGGGACGGTATCACCAGTAGCTACAGTCGACTTGGATTAGAAGAAAGTAGGGTTAGCAAAAAAATGTCAATAGCTAGCTCAAGAAGCTTACTAGCTAGCTTTTCTTACCAGCTGTTGCCACTTTTTCGAGAGTTGTAGGAGCAGTTGTTAAGGCAAATGCCGACATTGATGCCATTGACGTTGTTGCTGCAAAGAGGACAAAATGTAACTAAATAATTAAATTGCAGCAAGTGAAAAATCATTGTAAGCTTACAAATAGAGCTAAAATTGCACGTTGAGATGCTGATTTGTTCGACTGGCTCGCCTGTAAATCATCGAAGGAACTGAACTGTCTTTGAAAATCGACTGTAATCTTTAGTTTCACTTACTTAACATAATTTGGCAGATAACGAGGTAATTAACTTCGCACGTACATAGAGACCATTGGACACCAGTCGCACATGCTGTTGCTCTTAGGCATGGGTTGAAGGAGCAGTTGCAGGGGGTAAGTAGTGAACTGGTATAGCGTCTGCGGTGTATAATCTAATAACTTTCCATTGCCCCAATAAAGACCAGATGTTTGATTGATATAAGTCAATGATAACCAAAAATTATAAGTAATCCCATTAAGGCACATCATCCTAAAGTAAATTTCGTAGTTGGTTCGCTGAATTAGAAGGAGATGACAGTATCATCTTGTTTCTAGATACGCGTTACATTAGAGACGAAAGGGTGTCCCAATCTGATTGGTCTCCAGTATCAGCACATGAGAACAGTTATCAATGTTCGTAGGGCAATAATTTTCAGCGCTTGATTTATTCATTGATTTCAGTACAAATTTGTAGCATTGGTTTGGATTTGATTCGCTAACTTCCCATCCATCCAGACACGCATCTGAAAAAAAATGTTCAAAAGTTCCTGTCAGTGTCAGTCATTGTCAAGGTAAAAGTCAACGTCAAGGTACAAAGTCACAAGATGTCTTGTCAAGGTATGAAGTTCCTATTGTTACTTTTCCTCTGTGCCTTGGAGCCTAAGGTACTACTTTGATTGAAAACAAGTGTAAACAGATTTATAATGATAATTTATTGTTGGGCGCCATTTTTGTAGAATCATGTTGAATCAATCTGTTGTAAATGCGAATGAATTCCGAAATAATATCTCCTAAAAAAAGTAACAAATTGAAATAGGTGAAGGTCTCTTTTGGGGCTAAACAGACTTTCACATATTTCAAATCATTGTGCATTAGAATATTTAGGCTATATGTCAGAAAATTTCATGATAAACTGAACAATGAGTAGAAAAATTATCTGAGTTTGTACATCAAGTTACTTTATTACCATGCCAAACATTTCAGGTTCAAATTATAAAATTCCAACAACCTACTTTGACAAACAGTTGATGTTGTCAATCGAAAATATAAAATGATGCCCATCCTATACAACAGATATCGTAATTCGAATTCATATATTGATTATCGAATAGGGGGTTAAATTTTTCTAAATTCGGCCCGATTAGGCGGCCGGAAAAGCAGATTTTTTGTTTTATTTACAACTTACCTCGACTCGGCGCGTTCCTTTTTGTTTACATTCCGCATACTTGTCGTTCGACTTGATTTCGTCTGCAGAAAATTTTACTTCTCATTCATTTTCGTAATGATTTTAGATTGAATTGTTTATCGCTTCTGCAATATGTTGATTCATCTCAAAATTAAAAAAAATATAAAGCGCCATGCCTTTATTGAAACCTCCCCCTTCCAATTTATCCAAAAATACTATTTTGTTTTTTTTACAATAGTGTTCAAATGTTGAACAATTATCAACTCGTCGTTCTAATGTTTCAATGCAAGTTTTGCGATCAGCTGAGGTTTTGTCGCCTCGAGGCAAAACGTATTGTTTATTCGTATAAGTTGCTTTATATTTTGAACTTTTATTGATCCTATTTGCAACCAGTCTGCAACTTACATTTTAAACTTTGAAACAAACCTTGCAAAACCATTGAAGACTTTTTGAAAACTGTTTCCATCACAAAATAGTAATAGTTTTTACACCATATGATTCCTGAAAAACGTTTTTCCACTCCCATGAACGAAAATGAGAAAACAAAGGTCAACGAATTAAAATCGCTTTATTGGACATAGCCACAGACGACTACACAGATTTTGGTTATCACCGATGGTTGCAAGGATACGATTTCTACTTGGATGTCGTCTTGTGTAACTTCGACAACATTACATATTTATGCATTCGTTCGAATTCGACAAATACGTCATAACCGAAGTGTTTGAAAATCACTGGCCGGGAGGTTTAAAAAATTAACTGGCAGTGGTCATTATTTTCCGTACATAGATAAACATGGTACTTGGGATTTCCTCGGTGTCATTAAAAGTTTTCCCAGTGCCAACGTACTTTCCACTGTACATACAAAGGAGAAAAGGTGTTAAATGTCTTGAGGCAAACGAAAATGAGATCCAGATTTATATTTTCTGTAGACTTCCAAGGCGGACGCTCTCACTGTCGATTGTCGGTCCCTATAAAGATATAGTTAATTTTATGCTTAAACATTCGGTGAAGATGATGCACAAGTTAATCGTCATTAACGTGCCCGCTGTAATGTCAGTACTGTACAAAGTAGTCAATGCAGTCTTGCCGGAAAGTCAAAAATTTATTGGATTGGGATCCAACTGGAAATCGGATATCCTCCAGTATGTCGATGCTAATATCCAACTGGTACAGTATGGAGGTACCTTGTGTCGATGAAAACAATGATCCGAAATGCACCACAATGATTTGCTACACTTCCGTAGTACCAAAAGATTGCACTGGCTACCTTCGGATAGTGACCCAAAAAATGAAGATTTAACTGTACTTACATTATTCCCCAGCACCGTACGCCAAAACGAAGCTCAAACTGAAAATATGGAAATGGTTTATCATATTTATACATATTTATCATTATTTATAGTAATTCATCTCACGTCTCTTCCATCTTCATCTGTCAGTTTCCATATTTCGACTGCGTGTTCAATCTTTTTATATAAAAATGAAAAGGCCTTCACTTCTGTTGTAGATAAATTTCGTTCCACTATTATGTTTACACTTTTCAAATTGACCATTCTTGATATTGATTCGGCAAGCAATGTTAAATCGGGTGGATTCCCTAAATACAGGACAAGAAATTTCATTGAAAGAGACAAGTGCTCATTATTTCGCAAAGCTGATATCCAATAATTTCCATGTTGTTCATGAGCACCATAAAATGTATCAACGACCAATGATTCCATTTTTAAACTATGCCTCAGTGCAAATGATAAAAAAGGGCTGATTGTTAAATCCCAACTCATAGTAACACGGAGTTCTTCTAAATCCAATGCCCTGTATTCTTGTTGTACCACTTCTTCAGATTTGATTGGATACTCAAATTTGCACTCAAGTAAAGTTAAAGATTTCATTCTGTACTCCTCAAAATATTCTTCTGGACTAATATCAAGTGAACACTTCTCAAGTTCAACTTTCGCCACTTTTTTTATATTTTGAAATGTTTTTCCCTTCTCAAAGTGAACACCTTCAAGGTTAATATTATCTGTATTAACAATTTCAAGCTTATCCATAACTGCGGTTTGATCAACGACAAAGGAACTTGAAAATGCAATGCTCCGCCAATTAAATTTCCGTTTCGGCAAAGTTTCGTATTCATTCAATCGTGGCAGATAATCATGGAATCCTTGCCATAAATGCAATTTATATTTCGGGTTGAAATGGCTGAGGAAGCATGAAAACAAATCTGATAGACGTAAGACTCCACCGTATGGCTTAGAAAAATAAACCGAAAAAACACCAATGCCTTTAACAGTTAACTGACTTGTTTCACACCAGAAGAAAGCTGCACAATATTCTGCTATGGTTTGGTGTACATATATGAAATCTGTCCTTGTACTGTTTTTATAAAGAAGACCAGCGCCAATGGCGGTAGAGAAAAGATCATCAGAAATATCAGGAAATTTTACACCTGGTAAGATAAAACGAAAAATAGCTGGACGCTTGATCTCAATAAATGAAAATTTGCTTTGCGCAGCTTGACCTAATTTCAAAAACAACTCCTTTTCGGCATTCTTTGTAAAACTTGGGTTGTTGTCCCTGTAACGTTTGCACATAAAAAGAACGAATCTTTCGATAGCCGTGCATATGTTGAAACGACCAATCGATGCACCGGAAATATCTTGGGTTATGCAAAATAGTGTATTAAACAGAGGCACTTTCAAAAGATCCATCACATCGCTTCCAACTGCATCTGGTTTAATAAGGAATTTCATCAGTTGCTCATCAGCTCCACGCTCTGTAAATCCCTTCAATTCAATGACAAGTTTCTCACCGAAACTTTTCTTAATACTTTCAAACTGTTCGCCTGGTCGTGTTGTCACAACAACGTTAGCCAGCTTTTTTGTTCCACAGCCGTAAATCAAATCCTTAATCTCTTCACAAACTTCTTGCCTCAGTTCATCAAGTCCGTCAAATATAAACAGACACTTTCCGAGAAACTTTGCGTCAGTCAACCATTCTGCAACGATCTCTCCATCTTTCTTGCCTAGGCATATTTTTGTTAACAAACTTTGCAGAGATTGAGCCCCGCTTGGAACATCAGTCAGACGCATCAAGAATAGAAAAGAAAATTTGTTGGTCCAATTTTCCTCTCCTTTTACCCATTGTCGAGTCATTTCATGGACAAATGTTGATTTTCCATATCCACCATCTGCAGATATAATGAAGCGATTAAATGCTGTTGAGAAAATATCTTCAATGTTTTTTATTTCAGTTTTTAACTGGCCATGCGAATCCTTTATTACAATGTGATGGTTGTAAAAGGTTTCCATGTTTAAATCGAATCGAACATCGAACTGGACCCAATAATTCTTAATCATTTCCAAATCGTGTTTATAATAGTCCTTTAAGTTCCCCCTGATGGTTTCAAATTCGTCTTCTGCAAATATGTGAATATTAATTAGTAGAAGGCCTGAGCCTAATTTCAGATGGCCTTCTGTTGGTTATCTGAGCCCATTGAACTGTAGTTGGAAACAAGGTATCCTCAACCCGCACTACATAGTCATGAATAAGAACCGACTACCATCAACCTATTTACATTTCAATATCAGAAACTTACTGTAAATCGAATCAGGAAATTCTCCGTGCCAGATCAAGTCGTCTAATTCGTAATTTTTCAGAACTGCCTGAATCACTTCGAGCAAATTGGTCTGTTTTTGAATGATGCAAACTTGCTGAAGTGTTTTAATATCGTCATCGGTTTTTTGTTTTAAGTAATAAAACAATTTCTAAAAAAAGCAATTTAAGTGTAGTAATTGAATCATACTAATTAATATTTAATAATAATTATTAATTAATATTAATTTAATTAATAATAATTAATTAATAATCATACTTCTGCTCAGATACTTGGCTCAGCATTGATATATGCAACCATGGTAGAGGAGGATGGCTGCCTAATGTATGTATTTAGACACTGGTTTAAAAATGAGGACAGTTAGGGGAGAGGGCAATTGTCGCAATTTCTGCAGTTCATATCAAGGGTTCGAGCTAGCCATGTACAAAAGTCGAGCTAACTACGGAAGACCATTTCAAGCCACGTTATTTCCAAATACGACAAATGAAATGAGAAACAAGTTATTAAGCGATTGGTGACTCAAAAAGAAACATATATGACGCCATTTGTCGACATTCCTTATCACAATGAACGCTTGAAGCAAGAACAAACAAGAAAGTTGCTTTTGAAAAGCATGTTGCGTACCACAGTCTTTTTTGTAGCACTTATCTCGGCCTTAATGAAATCTTCTTCATCCTGTCCAAAAATATTTCGTTTTCTCAGCTCTGATAATAGCAAATCTGAGTTGATATCAAAATCGGCAGTGTTTTTCAAAATTTCATTGACTACTGCTTGAAGTTGCGGTCTCATTCTTCCCTATAAGCACGTAATCTGTTTGAAAACAATTTTGCTAAAAATCAAGTAGTGTTTGAAATAAATATAATTACAATTAAGTTTTAAATGTTAAATGCACAAAAAACAATTCAATTTTAGTTAACTTGGACTTCGTTTTACGTATATATCTTGACACTGAAATTGCTGCAGCGCAAGTTTTCATCAGGAGATGCTGTTTATCTAAGATAAGAAAAAAAATAGTGCACGTTTTAAATAAGCTTCAGTTAGTGATGTTTCGGGGCACCGGAACCAGAACTGAAACCTCGGTTTTTGGGAGTCAAACCCGGAACCAAAACCCGACTCGAACTAAAATTGAAAACCCGACCCAGAACTGGAACCGACCCTTTTTGGCGAGTTTCGGTTTCGGTTCCTGTGTGACGAAGCTCAACCTTTGCTTTAATTTACATTCCTATTTTTCTTTCTCATGATGACGCCTCGTTGCTGAATCATGATGATTTCGCATTTTAGCTTCATCATCAGACATTGCTCAACTTGAAATCGTAATACTTTATGTTAGTTATTGAAATGTAACCCATTGGAGCAGCCGTCTCACTTGTGAGCAAAGCGCCCAACATTTCTATTATGCAATTCAGATCCGGTTGCTTTTCATTTTGTTTCACTTTTAATAAAACACAATTAAATAATTTGATTTATTCAACTTCTCAAGTGACAGCAAATGACTTCTGTCACACCTGGTTTTTGCAAAGCGACACATCGATAATTCTGGAGCAGGATACAATCAAATGCAAGCAAGTTGGATTCTATAAAATGTGGTTCAATAACCATTTTTCTTGGTTTAGCAAGTTGAATATCAGATATGAAATTAACGTAACTTAATTTTCTATTTTGAAATTTTTGAATCTGGCAGTCTTGTTTATAGAGGCGTTCAACAATTCCTGAAAATGTCGAAACCTCGGCACGAAAACATACGTTTCAAGCACTAGCTAATTTCATTTTTGTATTCATTTTGGTGGATTGGGTATCTATGCTGTACTGACAATTGGTTTGCAGCACAGTTTGAACCACTGACTATCTAAGTGTAGGTTGCGAACTGCAAAAACAACTTTTTTCAAGTTCAAAAATGCAAGTGCAAACACCTAAATCAGGAGTCATTTTATCTTTTCGACAGCAAGTGAACAAAATGTGACCATATTCTTTCGTTATTTTATGAGAGAATTTTGTTTTTGCAATTATGAACAAAAGCGATGAAGTAATAGTAAATGATTTGAAAGGATTATTGATGGATGTAGCCACTGAGCAATATACGTATTTCGATTATCGCCGTTGGCTGCAAGGATACGATTACGATTTAGATGTCGTTGTACCAAAGCTTCGGCATCATTTGCAATGTCTGAGAGCCTACGACTTCTAGAACTACAGTCCGCCAGAAGTAATGGAGAGCTATTGGCCTTGGGGTTTAATAAGACTCACCGGCAAAGGGCACCATTTTCCGTATTTGGATAAACAGGGAACTTGGGATGGAGATGGTGCGATGAAATCTCTGTCCAGATGTAACATACTTCTTCACTGTATGTACAAAAGTGAAATGGTGCTGAAAGCACTGAGGAATCACGAAAACTACACCGGCCATAAGTCCGGCATGATATTCATTGTAGACTTGGAAGGCGCTCAGATAATGGCGAAGAATTTAGTGATTATCACCAGACCGTACAAAGCCCTAGTCAGTTTCTTGTTTAAGCACTGCGTGAAATGGTGCAAAAGCTAATCGTAGTTAATGCGCCTCCAGTAATGTCTGCACTGTACAACATTTCAAACCGGTGTTTCTGGAAAAAACCCGACAAAAATTCCTCATATTATGATTGAACTGGAAGTCGGATATTCTCAAGTATGTCGAAGCGGATATCCTCCCGGTGCACTACGGTGGTACCCTAGTTGATGGTAACAAGGATCAATAAGTTCAGTCCAATGATTTGCTACACTCCAAAGTACCCGAAAATCAGTACTGGTCACCTTCAGACCATGATCTGAAACATAAAACTTTAACGCGAATTACAGTCATTGTCGGTACCGTTTCGTTAGTAACCATCGAAATTACGAGAGAGGGCAGTTTCCTAGAATGGTTTTACAATACGGACGACAGTTGGGGATTCGGTATATTTTTCATGAAAACGAGCAGAAACTAAAATTTAAAACATGAAGAAGGTTTATCCTAAATTCGATTTTCTACCCGGTGCCACCATTATTCCAGAGCAGGATAAGATTCAATGTATTGCAATATAAGAGCGAGGGTTCTACAAACTGGGATTCCATAATTATTTTTCCTGGTTTTCCACACTGAACGTTAGTTATAAGATTGTTGTATCATAAAACTGGATTTCTTGGATTAACCAAGGAGAGAATAAAATGTGTACTTGTTTGTAATGTTTTCTGTCAAGGTTGCATTATTTTTCAACTTATCCTCTTCAAATATAAACATGTCAGTTTATTTATGGATGTTGATGTTTAATGTTTCTCGGTAACATCTACAGTTCTGCATAGTAAACGAGGCCTATAGTTCTATAGTAAACGCAGCGGCTAGTAGAGTAAACATCGTAGTAAACATCGAGGTCTAGTTACTGAATGGTCGTGAAACATAAACATGACGAGATGGAAAAATCTATAACCAACCAGGAGCAACAAATACACAACTTCACTTTGCTCGACTATAAAATGAAACAGCTGACGATTTTTATGAACAGTGTTCGTTTCTAATTTGTTTGGCTGCTACAAAAAAAAAAACTAGTGACCGAAAATGGCTAAAGTTGTTAAAATGCGAGTCAACTATTGCGTCACGCTGCCATCGTTCTTAAATTGGCTAGAAATAGTAAGATTTTAGTCAGTAATTAGTTTTAAAATGTGAATCCGTGCAGAAACTGAATTCAAAGTGTCCGCATCTGCAGGTCGCATCTGCAGATTGCATCTGCATTTGTAGATTGCAGATTGATCGGCAGGTTGGTTATTATGCAAACTTTTTTTGCAGATTATCGCTTCAATAGTTCTTGGACTTCTTCTGTGGGAAGTCGTCGAGTACGGCCACAAGTACGCAACGAGCATTATACACGGAGAAGAATACACGATATTCGTTTGCATCTTCGTCATCGTGGTCACCCTTTTATTCTTGTTGATCGTCTGCACATCGATGTACAACGGCGCTTGCGCCGGTTGTGATTGGCTGACCATAGTAAGTCGAAAGTCGATTCGTAGCCAGTCGAACGATAGGTCGTTCTAAAACCAATTTTGTTCCAGATATCTGCGTATTATTTCATTTGCGTGCTAATGTGGTTCATCGCTGGAGGCGTCGAAGTGTATGCCACTTTGGCGTACAGGGACTGCAGGAGCGACGCATTCTGCGACAACCGCTATGGTCGTCGAGCAGCAGCTGCAGTAAGAAAAAGTTTCGTATTCATATTCATATTCATATTCGCATTCAAAGTACCCATTCTATTTATGTTCAAAAATACAACTTTACATCAACCAACGTTGTCTATAGTTCATAAACAATTATATTTGTATGCAACTATAGTTCACAAGCTACAATCAGTTTGGATTTTAGGCGCTCTGCTTTTTGAATGGTATTCTATTCATTATGAGTCTGAAACACGTCAGAGTCTACACAAATGTTGTTTTCCTTGTGTAAATCCTGCCATTACGACAAAACGAAATTGGAAAACAAAATTCTGGTCATGCTAAAGGATGTATATTGCTTGTACAATGACATTGTTGTATTTGTTTTATGTTTTTTCGAGATATAGTTGGTTATCTTGTTGATTAATCTCACCCACTCAATTTCATCGAAAGATCTATATTGAAACTCAATCTGATGTATGTTTTTCCAGTTATTTTCCAGTTAATTTTGTAAAAAATAAGAAATAAAAATTTACGATTGTTTGGTTGTTAAAAATTAGGAACAGAAATCTCCACCTTGAGATTTATTCATCATCCTTGCATCCACTTTAGCCCATCCATCCATTACAGTCCATCGGCAACTATAGTTCTTGATGTCATATATTTGGTGATGGGGTTATAGTGGCCGATGGGCTGCAAGGGGTTGACGACCTACAGTTAGCAGATGGACTATAGTCGCTGCTGTACTCTAGTTGCTGATTGAACTATACTGTAGTTGCGATCTACTTAGTCGCTGGTAGTCTAACGTTGCTGATGGGTTAAGTCGTTGATGGACTATTAGTTGATGAAGAACTATAGTTGAGGGTGGACCACAGTTGCAGTTAGATTTCAGTAATAGCGTTATTTTGTAGCGTATGTTGAGAAACAACCATTTCAAACTTGTTGAGAAACAAAATATGAAAGTATCTCGTTGGTTAGCATTTCTCTGCCAATAATTTGCTTTTTCAACAACTTATCTTACGTTAAATAAAAACTTGTTATAATAAACATTGTTGGACTAGTTATGAATATGGAGGGAAGTAGTGAGGAATTCGTTTTGTTTATTGAATGGCTAATGAAACATATACATTACTGAATTGCAAAAACCCCCAACCAGTTGCAATAAACAAAATAAATTCAATCTGCTATAAATTAGACAGGTAGTTGACAGTTTATATAAACAGTCTCCATCAATACCTTGGAGGAATTTTAATAAAATGGCTAAAGTGGTAGGAATGAGAATCAAACAATGTGTTATATTGCCTTCGATTATAAATTGGATAGAAATAGTAAGAATTTATTCCATAATTTTGTTTTTCTACGATCGCATCGGGCTGAAATGCGATGCGCAACAGATTAACTTTTGCAAATGTGCATATTCTTACAGATTATTGCTGCCGTGATTATCGGACTACTTCTATGGCAAGCAGTTGAATACGGCCACAGGTACGCAACGAGCATTATTCAAGGAGAAGAATACACGATATTTGTTTGCGTCTTCGTTATTGTGTTCACTATGACATTCCTGCTGATAGTCTGCACATCCATGTACAATGGTCCCTGCGCTGGTTGCGATTGGTTGACGGTGGTATTATTTCAAGTCTCATCAACTATAGTTCACAGGCGAACGATCTAATTTGCTTGCAGATATCCGTTTATTACATCCTGTGCGCGATAATGTGGTTCATAGCAGGTGGTGTGGAAGTAAACGCCACGCTCACCTATGAGAAATGCTACAGTGCTTTTTGCGACAACAGCTTTAGTCGTCGGGCGGCAGCTGCTGTAAGAAAACATGTCTATAGTTTACAAAAAGATATAGTTCGGAAGCTTCCATAGTTCCGTAGTAGATATTGTTGATGGACTACAGTTGATAGTTGATAGTCCATACTTGATGGTTGACAGTCAAAGATGACAGTCAATAGTTGATAGTTGATAGTTGATGTAGTTGATTACATAGTTGATAGTTGATTATCTATAGTTGAGAGTTGATAGTTGATAGTATTTAGTTGATGACTGATAGTCAAAAGTTGATAGTTGATGGTCTCCAGTTGGCAGTTAATAGCTAAACCTCTGTTGTTGACAGTTGACAGTCTATAGTTGATAGTATGTAGATAGTGTATAGTTGGTGGCAAATAGTCATTAGAAGACAGTTGACGATGAAATTGACACGATAGTCTATAGTTGAAATTTGACAGTCGACAGTTGGTAGGTAAACCTCTATTTGTTGATGGTTAACAGTCTATAGTTGGCAGCTAATATCTGGAGTTGATAATACCATGAGACCGAAGTTCATGCGCGCATATAGTTGATTGTGGATTTAGTTGATATAAGCGGCTATACTTCATTGCATTTACACTTTATAAGCATCGATAGTTGCTTCGGTTTATCCCTGACTATCGTTCGCAAGGTTGCACTTTTGTACGATTTTTAGGCTTTGTGCTTTTTAAACGGAATTTTGTTCACCGTAAGTTTTCGACACGTCAGAGTATACGCAAATGCAGTTTTCTTGGTCTAAAACTCATCAATCATCCCAAAAAGGAACTAAGAAAACAAAATTGATGTCATATGTGTGCAGTAAACTTGTTTTTATCTTTTTATTTTCAATGTTGTAAATTTATAATAACTATTTATTCAACCATTATTCCCACAGTTGCGAATAACTATAGTTGCTCAATACAGTAGTTTCTTAGGAACACTGTTTATAGTTGACGGTGACTACAGTTGCCCCAGTTACCATAGTTATCCAATGACATATAGTTGTCTGAAGACAATAGTTGTCCAATGACTAGAGTTCTCCAAAGACTAGTTGTCCAACGACCTTACTTGTTCAGCCGCCATAGTTTTCCAGTGATTATAGTTTCCAATGACTGGTGACAATAGTTGACAATAGTTGACCAGTGATCATAGTTGTTACGTGACTATAACTGTCCAATACATTTGTTGTCCAATGACTGTACCTGTCCAGTGGCCGTGGTTGTCAAGTGACTGCAGTTGCCCAGTGACTATAGTTGTCCAATAGTTGTCCTATAGTTGATCAATGACTATAGTTGCCAAATTACTCAACTTGTCCAGTGACCATAGTTGCCCAGTGGCCATAGTTGTTAAGTGACTACAATTGCCCAAATGACTATAGTTGGAAACGGACTACAGTTGCCTAGTGACCATAGTTGTCCAGCGACTATACTTGCTCAGTGACTATAGTTTCTCGTTGCGACAAAAATTAAGCAATTACAAGACATTTATTTTATATTTTACATTCAATTTTGTGAACCACGAAAAATAATTATTGAACCACACTTTGTAGAATCCGATTTTCTTGCATTTTATTTTACCTTTCTCCGGAACTACGGTCGGCCCGTTCAGTTGGTCGAACTGTGGAAATACCATTCCCATGTTTACAGTTTTAGATTCATGCTCGTTTTCGGTGAAGAATATCCCGAAACCATAGTCGCCCTCGGTCGTGAAATACCAGGTTAAAAAACTGTCCTCTTTTGTAACTTTTACAGTCACGAAAGATGACGAGCCAGCCTGAACTGTCAGCAGGGTTAAATCTTTCGATTTCGGATCGTCGACCGCCGGGGACCAATATAACCTGTCGGGGATTTTGCTTGCGTAGATTATTTGCGTGCTACATTTCGGATCATTATTCTCGCCAACCAATGTCCCACCGTAATGTACAGGCAGGATATCAGGGTCAGCGTACTGTAGGATATCCGATTTCCAATCGGCTCCGCCTAAGACGATGATTTTCCGCTTCACCTTATCCGGCAGGATCGGCTTGGCTATATTGTACAAAGTGGATAAGACAGATGGCGGATTAACGAGGATTATCTTGTGTAACGTTTCCGCGTAGTGTTGAGATAAAAATGTGAAAAATTTTTTGTACGGACCGGTGAGAAGTGCGATCTTATTCGCCGTTATCTGCGCGCCTTCCAAATCCATGATGTAGATCAATCCGGATTGGCGCCCGGATTCGGATTCGTGATTTCGCAACGTTTTCATCACTCGTTCGGATATGTAAATTCGATGCAACAGGAAATCCACAGATCCGACCGATTTCAATACGCCTTCGGCATCGTACGTACCTTGAGTTTCGACGTAGGGGAAAAAATGGCTAGTGCCCGTCGAGTTGATTATACCGTATGGTACATAATTGTCCAGTATCTCATTTTTGTTTGCATAGCTGTCGAAGTCGTACGATTTCATGAACAAGAAATGCTGACGAAGTATCGGCTCGATGACTTCGATTTTATTGTCGTAGCCTTGCAGCCATCTGAGGAAATCGAAATCTGTGTACTCAGGAGTGGATACATCGAATAAAGCGCCTTTCAAATTTTCTACCATTTTACGTTCATCATCGTTCATTTTTGTGCACTATAGTTTGAACTATAGTTGAAAAGAACAATACGTACATTTGACTAATTTCAATAATAAAACTTTTTTTAAAGTGTTTGAATGACAATGTATGTATGTCAACTAGTTTCGGTCACGCACGGAATTTTAAAAGTAGAAATAGAGTACTCAGTGACTTGATTTTAGTTCCTGTTCTATGTCTTCATATAGTAACTATAGTTGTTCAGACTGTAGTTGTCCTGCGAGCGTATTTCATTGACTATAGTTGTCCAGGGATAGTAATTTCACTGGTTAGTTGTCTAATGACTGGACTTGTCCAGTGACCGTAGTTGTCCAGCGATTACAGTTGTCAAATGACTATAGTTGAGTGTCCGAGGACTCTAGTTGCCAAGTGACTGTATTTGTCCAGTGACAATAATTGTCTCGTGATTATGGTTGCGAAATGACTACAGTTGTCCGCCGATTATAGTTATCCATGGACTATAAGGAACCAGTTCAGTTAGTTAGTTAGTTAGTTAGTTAGTTCAGAGACTGAAAATTTATATAATTTTTGTTTCTGTTGTTGTTTATTGAAGTGTGTGTAGAAGTTTTGTGTATTTTGTGTTGAATACATCCTTGTCCATGATTCGGTGGGCATTATTGAGTGTGAATAACGTGCTATTTTTGAAAGTTATCCATGCATCTTGGTGGTATCTATGGTGTTCTGCAATTTCTTTCGTTGTCCAAATAGCTTTCTGGGCATTAAAAATAATGGCATTAATTGCTTTATTGTGTGGATGTTTTTCGCTGAGAAGTTTCCCAAGCATTCTTTCTTCTGATTGGATTTCTAGTGTGTTGTCCAGTACTTTCACCAGCTCATTTATCTTCTCCCATGTTGGTTTTATTAGATCACATTCGATGAAAAGATGCATCACAGTTTCTTTCATTTCCTTTCAATGGGTGGTGCAGTAAGAACAATTTGGATTGACATCAGGTCGAAATGTTTTCAGGCGACTTCTGGTAAACAGGGAGTTGTGGACCAGTTCATAGTGCAAGTCTTTTGCATATGAATTGATAACCTTTAAAAAATTCATTTTATAGTAACGATGAAAGCCGATTCCATGGTTGTTAAATGCATGTTTCCAATAATCCAGTTTCTGGATGAGTGCAATTCGGAATTGGTTGGATCTGGCATAGATTGGTTCTTCTCATGGGTCTACCACCACGTTTCTAGGCTGGTCGTCCTTTTGATGAGCTGGGATTTTTTCCCAGCGCTGGTTGTTTCCTTCAATTAATTGGTGTTTTTCGGTTTGAATTTTCTGTGGACAATTTTTTGCTTCGTGACCCTTATTCATGCAGAATCGGCACCACATTTTTATATCTTTATGCCAAATTTGGATTTTGCGCAATTTTCCTCGCTCGATCGCTTTTGTGTCGTTTGAGGAATACACAAGATAACTGGGAATTTCGAGATGTTTTCCTGTTTTCCTGTTTCGATGAGCGCTGTATGTTCCTCCCTTTCAATTTCGGTGTTTGGATAATGACGCGGGCGAAACAGCGATTTCACGTAGCATGGTACTTTGGATTCGAGCCATTTTTTAATGTTATCGAAGTTATCCTCTTCCGGAATTCCGAAGATCGAAATGAGCGTTTGCTTCGTCGTTCTAGCCTCTCTCGGTTCTTCTAGCTTTATTTTTGTTCCGTTGTACTTTAATCCATCGACGACGGCACAGTTTTTGCTTTCGGGAGAGTAAAAGATGCATTTTATAGAACGAACCGAAATTTTCAGTATTTTCTGTGGAATAACCGATTTCTTGTTTTGCGTGTAAATACCGAGTGATAAATCGTTCATATTAACGTTTTGAAGATCATTCTCGACTATATTAATGTAGCCGGTTGTTTTCTTTGCGTTTTCCGACAAATTTTCGGCAATGTCGACGTCGTTTTCGTCCGCTTCGTTAATATGCAAATTTTCCGGGAAATTTTCGTCATTTCGGTCTAAATCCGCGAGAAGCCCGAAGGAATTATGATTTGAGTTATCGGATCTTATAGCGCTAGCCATTCCAGTTCGAATGATATACTACGCAACGTTTGATAGTTGATTTTGCCTGATTTATCGCGGTTTTCGAAATTTAATCAAAAATTTTGCCCGAAAACGAAAAAATCGAGCAAAAAAGTCGTTTCTTTTGCTTTTCAGCGGCCAGTTTGGTTTCTAGGATGTCTTCTATCGTGAATTTGAGCTTTTTAGCCGTTTTGAATAACCGAAAACAAACTTAGCCGAACAAATGCGGCGATTTTCAAAAACAACACAAAAATTCGCTAGAGAATTTCAGCGAACCGACTTGCCACGAGTCGGTACATTCTCAACACTATAGTTCTCCAGTTACTGTAGTTGCCCTGTGACTACTGTTATTCAATGAATGACTGTAGTTGTCAATTGACCATAGTTGTGAAGTAACTATACTTGCTTAGGACGATAGTTATTTATGGATCAATAATCTAATATATTTATTTTGTAGCTGACATTCAATGTTGTGAACCACGAAAAATAATTATTGAACCAAATTTTGTAGTAGCCAGTCTTCTTGCAAGCAATTTTCCCACACTCAGGAACTAATGTTGGCCCGTTGAAAAAGTCGAACTGCGGAAAGACCATTTCCATGTGCTCAGTTTTAGTTTCATGTTCGTTTACCGTGAAAAATATTCCGAATCCCCAATTGCCGTCGGTGATATAGATCCATTCCAAGAAACTGTCTACAGTTGTAATTTCGACAGTTACGAACGAGCTACTGCCAGCCATAACCGGCAATCCAGTCAGATCTTTTGTTTTCGGATCATCATTTGTCACTGACCAGTATAGATTTTCGGGTACTTTCGAAGTATAGACCACTTGGTCGCTGCACTTGGGATCTCGATTTTCGCCAACTATAGTTCCACCGTAATGCTCGGGTAGGATGTCGGCGTCGGCATACTGTAGGATATCCTGTTTCCAGTTGGATCCTCCAAGTACGACGATCTTCTGTCTTACCTATTGTGGATTAAGTGATGGATAACAATTAATTCTACTATAATTGTCCAATGACTATAGCTATCCAGTGACTATGAATGTTCTACGACTATAGTTGTCAATGTACTGGACTTGTCCGTTGACTCTACATGTCCAGTGTCTTTACTTGTCCAGGGGCTATATCTGTCCTGGAAGTTATAGTTTTTCATGGACTAAGCGCATTTAGTTGTCCATCGACTCTAGTTGTCCGGGAACTATAGTTATCGAAGGACTACAGTTGTCCAGTGACCAGTTGTCCAGGGACTGTCGTTGTCTAGTGGCTGTATTTTTCCAGTAGCTATAGTTGTCCAGCGTCTCCTGTTGACCAGGGACTATAAAAGGACTATAGTTTTCCAGTAACTATAGTTGTCCAGTGACTTTTTTTTTACCATAACAGTTTACTTAAATGAAACAATTGACTAATTGGTTCCTAGTTCGATGATCTTCCGCCTTACCTTTTCGGGCAGAATCGGCTTGGCCAAATTGAACAGACCCCAGACAACCGGATGTGGATTAACGACGATAAATTTATGGATCGTTTCCACATAATGTTTAAGCATGAAAATGAAATATGTTTTGTACGGGCCGGTCAGAAACGAGATCCTCTTCGATGTTATCTCGGCGCCGGCCATGTCGATGATGTAGATCAATCCGGATTGGTGCCCGGATTCGGATTCGTGATCCCTCATCGACTTCAACACTTGTTCGCATATGTACATTCGATGAAGCAATAGGTCCACTTGAGAGCAAGATTTCATAACTCCCTCAGGATCGTATGTGCCTTGAATACAAGACTATACAGTTGGTAAGGGACTAAAGTTCATGACACTATAGTTCAACTATATTTCAAATATGAATCAGGTTTGTGCGTAATTATAGTTCATAATGATCTTTTAGGCTATAGTACACAAGTGACTATAGTTCAAAAGTGTCTATAGTTCGCTAGTGACTCGAACTCAGTTGGGGCTGTAGTTCACAATGGACTATAGTTCAAAACGCTCTATGGACTAGTTCAGAAGGGTGTGTAGTTCGCAAGGGATTATAGTTCAGAAGAATCTATACTTCAAAATGGTCGCTAGTACAAAAGGGTCTATAGTTGACAAGGGGCTGTAGTTCGAAAGGCTCTATAGTTGTATTTTGACTATATTTCAAAAGTGTTTATAGTTCACTATGGACTATTGTTAAAAACTGACTATAGTTCACCAAGGACTATAGTTGATAAAGAACTATAGTTCGTAATGCACTACACCTTGAGTATCGATGTATGGTAAAAAGTGACCAGTGCCCGTCGACTTGATTAACCCATATGGCAAGTAGGTTTTTAGTCTTTCCATTTTCTTATCAGGACAATCGAAGTTGTAAGATCGTAAAAATAAAAAATGCTGTCGAAGTACCGGCTCGATGATGTCTAAATTGTAATCGTGGCCTTGCAGCCACCTGAGATAATCGAAATCCGTGTATTCAGGCGTGGATACGTCGGATAATAATTGTTTCAAGTTTGCAACCATTTTTTGCTGGTATTCGTCCATATCGGTACCCGAAATTTATTTGCAACAAACTAGACGTGACTTCTTTTCCCAGTGAAAAATACAAAAATGTGAACTTTCAGAGACTTTTAGTTTTTATAGAATCGTGTCCTTTTAATTTTTGTCAACAAGCGAATCCGGCTGAAAACCGGACTTCATGACTTCGTAAACTTTTAGTTCTTTATTGTCAAAATTTTGTTCTCACCGTTTCACTTGATTAATAAGAGAAAACATAATTTTTTGGTCGTCAAACTTTAGTTGTCCAGTGACTAGAGTTGTACACGGGCTACAGTTGTCCAGGGGCAATAGTTGTATATAGGGTTTAGTGACATTTCATCCCAGCAATTTCATCGCCGGACATATCATACCCGGACTTTTCATCCCTAGGACTTTACATATCTAGGACATATCATAGTAAGTAAATGTCATCGCCGAAATTTCATCGAATGGACATTTCATACCCAGACGTTTCATCGCAGTATATTTCATCGCCCCTGTTTTATATTTTTGCAGAATAATCTCAAACTAACTAAAATGAAAACTAAATAGACTGATTATAATCTGATAAAAATTGTACAACATTGTAACTAGTAAAATAAAAGGCACAATAAATGTATAAACAATTAAAAATTGTAATTATGCACCAATGAACATAAATAATCCATAAGATTCTGATTCAAGGGATTGACGATTCACTGCAAAAAAATTCCATTGTTTCAACCCAATTTTTTTTCGGTAACTGTGTGACATGCCCAAAATCCAAAAAAAATTGGGTTGAAAAATTAGGGAATGCTGTTGAAAAGCGTGTCGCGTGAAAACATCGCCAGTACAAAAACATCGCCGTCGAAAACATCGCCGCGTGAAAACATCGCCGATGAAAACGTCGCCATTAACCCTTTCAGTGTCAGATTTTTTGTACCTGAGAAATACCTGTGTGTCAGGTTTTTCCATTGCGTTTATTAGTTTGTCATAGATGTTTTATATAACTGATTTACAACAAAAAATTGCAAAAGTAAGATTGAAATTAACAT
>JAQGBA010000834.1:0-23053 GCA_034698125.1 Prionchulus punctatus
TCTGCACGTAATCGATATCGCCCCCTAAAACGAAAATAGCTAGTGAATTATAGTGCCCGTAAATTAGTTTTTTAACGGGACGACCGAACTTGTGTTTTCTTTTTGTTTCAATTGTTCAAAACGCTCATGGCGTTGATTTTTTGCTCCTATACTCGAAGGGTTTTTGTTCATGATATTTTTGTTTGGTTTTTAGACATTTACAGTATTAGTTATTGTTTTTTGTTTTTATTCGTCCAAATTGTAGTTAAGGTTTGCGGTATTTGTAATTATAATTGTAATTTATTCAAGATTAATACAAAAGAATTAACTAATACAGGGTTAGTAAAAGCTTAACACAAGAGCGGCTGGAGTCGATAAGACTCAAAATCGCCGTCCTTTTTTATAAACGATAAAAATTAAATTTAGTAACTGCTTTTTTAAAACGATACGTTTGGCAATGATGTGATATCCTCACCTAAAACGTTCCAAGACATAACAATACGATAAAAGTACAAATATTTTAGCGGATCAGTTTTACATGAGAGCCGGCATAGTTTGTTAGCATTTGATTTACGAGACATTAGAGAGTTCCAAATCCAAATTTCCAAATCGAAGTTCCAAATCGAATGTGTCCTGCAAGGCAAGTTGACCAATGGTTGGTATTGGAATAAGTTTGGAAGCAATACATGTTGAGTTGTTGCGTAAATGCATGTCCAGTTGGATCATGAAAATGTTGCACATTATCAATGACATCAAAATTGTGAATAAGATAAAACACTGCAACAAATGTGTATCCGGTGATGACACAATTTAACGCACTACCCAAAGTTCACACTCATTAAAAAGCAAGATGCAAGTTAAATCTTGAACTGTGATAGTAGTGTTAGCATTCATCCGACGCATGTATAAGACAAGCTTAGCTCACTTGTATCGTGTCTCGTATTGTCTCTCGTGTCGTGGCACACGCAGCTACAGCCTAGAATTGTGCAATATGACATAATTTCAGCACGTTGCCAAAAACTAAGCCTGCTGCGACATGTCGCTTAATGGTGTCCCAAGCAGATTTTAGCAAGCATTCATGAAGAGTATGTATCTAGTCATGCAGTACGTGGGCCACGCCTACAATGCATACCCAGAATGATAATGCAAAATAAAAAACATAAATATAAACAAACAAAAAACTTCCACTTCGCCACGAATGTGTACCCGGTGATGCAGATGGAAGCAAAAATCTTGGATCTATGGAATAATGGAGGAGAATGTGCCAACCTACAACCAGCAAGTTGACTGTGATATAAATTTTAATACAATATATCACAATGAAACCAACCTGGCTGTCGATTGTCGTATGTCTCTAGTCATGCAACTATGAAGCAAATATAGTCAATATTTATTAAAATTAATAAATCAATAGATATTAATCAAAATAAGAAGGTTTAGCTTTTTGTCGAACATTTGCAACAGTCGAACACGTTAATATTAAAACGAGCAAGGAAAATAATTCAGCCATAAAGTCAGCACTTATTCCTAACAATAGACCGGTAATATTTTCAATGTCGTTGATAAAGAGGTTTATCTAAAACAATTATCTTGTTTACAAATTTGATGAGAAAGCAAAAAAAAACAAATCTAATTTATTTACTCCATACGATGGTACTTCCTTCAAAGAAATTACTGTAAGTTGTTGAAAATAAACTTCCAACACAACAAAGTTGTTCCTGGGCAAAAGTAAAATAAACTGTTACGATAATGTTTCAAAACTTTCGTGAAACATTACCTAGCAAATTCCAAGCACTCGTAAATGTCTATGTCTTGACCAGAACAATATTCCAGCTATGAACACAAATGAAGTTGAAAAATTACAAAAGTTAGTTTAACTAGAGTCAAAAATTACAATAAATCCGGCATTTTGTAACTGGGATTCAGTGTTTGTTGTTCGAAATGTTGTTTCGCTAAAAGAATTGAAAAATTGCAAAGTATGAACAAACTAAAGACATCTAAGTTGCATCAATGTGTTTGATTCTAACTACAGGTGTGCTCTGAAACATATATGCTCATGTCCGCAGGATTTGGTCAACTTACATGCAAGGACTTTCACAATTACAACGGTAAGAATCATCGCATGAACTTCCATAATCCACGCATGGTTCTTGAAAAATCGAAAAGTACGCGCTAGAGTTATCAAATTCTCCGCAAGCTTAGCCTTACTATTCTCAATTCCACAATAGGACTGATGAGAAGAAGGTGGTAAATTGTACCTTGGATCACCGCAGTTACATAAGGAAAGTATCCTTCTTTGATAACAACTTCTGTAACAACCCTACAAACAAAAAACTGGTTCAAAAATTAAGCCAACTCGCTGCAACAGTTTAATACTTCGGTCGTAAACGTTCCATTGTAATTGTACGAGTTCGGATGTACCCCATCAGGAACACATTTGCTGTATGGCTTTTGTAGTTGATAAGTATTTAGCTGCAGGGTATATAGCAATATTGTTGCAATGGTAAGCGCAGGGTAAATGAACAAAGTACCTGGTTTAATGATACTGAAGTAGTTACACCTGTTTTAACATTGAAACCGCTGTTGTCGATGAAAGGAAAATACGTAGAATTATGTATTAAAATCCGAAATCCTGCTTTAGTTGTGCTGCAAATGTACTCATCTTTTGCCGTATATAGCAAAATTTTCAGGCCTAAAATACAGTTGATGCGGTGAACATATTTATCCAGGTGTAGTTCAGATGTCACAAACCGTAAAGATTTCCCGCTCTGTCAACTTTGTAGAACGAGTTGTTGGGAAAATTGAAGGTGTAGCAGTTTCCCAACGATGGGTTATAAAATGTTGTAAAATCACTGAAAAGGAACTGTCTGTCAAGGTTTCGTGTGCAGGCTTCTGGGTTTCAGGTTGCGGTCTAACCGAGTCATATTGCAAAACTCCTGATTGTAAATACAGGTTTTTATTGTTTTATCCAATTGATGACCGATAGCTAGCTGTTGTTCAGGTGATAAGGATGAAACAAGATAAGGAATTGCATCTTCCATAGTTGTAAGTCTGCTCATATCATCATTACCAGCAGACTAAAATTAAAATATTACAGAAAACTACACTGAAGTGCGAAGAAAAGAAGTTTACATCCAATCCAGCCTCAGTAAATAAACTTTGGGTATTGCAAGCACCTAAATTGAAAGAAGTTTCAAATTTATCCGAACAATTAAGAACGATCTCTCTTACCACTACAACTATTATATTCAATTGAACTTTCTGTACATTCTTTGCCACCATTCATTGATGGAATACAAATACTCCTTGACCTCGACTGCATGCCGAAAGTACAAGAGCCATTGCATGTGCTCCAACTTTCCCAAGTGGTCCATTGACAGTCTGAAACTTTATCACTTAATATGTGGGTATAAAGTTAATTTTGAATGTTTAACTACCTTGCGGACAAAGTTCGCTATTGCAGCTTTGAACTTCAGTACTGATAGTACCGTATTGGCATCCAAACGATAATTGCTTCGTTCTAGTTCTGTATCCGGTATTACAGCTAGTCGAACACGAGCTCCAGCTGTTCCATTCTACCCAGTGACAGCTGTGACAACCTTAAAGTAGATCTTTAGTTAACTCTGTTTCGGGAAGCAAAAATCAAAACACGTTGGCTACTGGTTGTTGTTGATTGAAGATGATTTGTTGTTGTAGTAAAGACGTTTGTATTTGATGACCCTATAAAGAGCTTTTTCGTGCAAAACCCCTCTCAAACGGTCAAACAAAACTGAGAAAATTGGTGACGCAGTGGTTAAACGATATGTATTTCAGCAATTTTGAAACACAAGATAGCTCATGCATAAAATATGTCTTGCCCGGCACAATCCGGGCAACTGATACTCTTGCGAGGTCTTGCCTCGAATAAACATTATTGCTATATGTATTACAGCATCAAAAACAGACAAAGGTCATTGCCCATAATCGAAATAATTTGAGCATCGAGGATTATCCAAAGTTACTTGTAGGTTCTGTCGTGGCCAGCGTTGTTTCAGTTGATAGAAGTGTTGTATTAACTGATACAGTTGGTGAATCAGTTGATACACTTGTAGTATCAAATGATACGCTTCTCCAACAGCCTGAAACAAGATGATCTTCATACGGTGTATGGTAAAGTTTACTCAGTAGTTGCTTGGTGGATGAGCGCAAAGTTGTGACACTTGAGATGGTGTCACACATTTACAACCATCACAACGAATCAGTCCAGCAGGACATCCTGTAAAAAGTAACATGATCAAATTCAAACCTTTTTGTTATATAATGTTACTGTACTTTCATCGCTTCCATCTGCGCAATCACGCTTGCAGTTGTTAACCACTTTTTTGTACTCTAAACACGTTCCGTCACCACATTGAAAAGGTGTGTCGTTTTTAAACTGCCTTGGTAAGCAGAGGCCCGGGACTTGATTCAAATCTGAAAAAATTTTATTCAACACCAGCTCAATTAATGCAACAATGTTACGATTACTTAAAGGTAGCTGTTCTTGAAGACACGCTGTAGTCTGTAAGCTCATTGTTCTATCAGTCACTGGCTTTTGTTCAGATGTTGTTGTTGGATTAGAAGTAGATTCACTTGCTGTTGAAGTTGATATTCGACCACTCATAGTAGTGGTATAACAGCCTAAAAACACGTTGTGACCAACACACTATGCAACAAAATAAACGCAGTAGTCACTTGGGAAAACTCGGCAGAGATGAATTTTGGAAGGTGGAACACATTTACATCCATCACATCGAATATACCTAAACCGTCATTGCTGTAATTTCATAAATATATTACTTATGGTCAAACAACCACCATACCCCTGCATACATCCTGAAAACACAGAACATTGCAGTTATTCCTCAAAAATTGTTTGGACTTATTCGAAGTACTTTCATCGCTTCCATCTTCGCAATCCTGCACGCAATCATTGATAACATTTTTGTAATCTAAACATGTTCCATCACCACACTGAAACGGAACTATGCCTAACAAGTTCATTTGACAAGAACCAGGTATTTGACTGAAATCTGCATTATAAACGCTCTAATGGTTTGAAAGATTATGACGAACTGTTGTAATACTTAGCGATTGCAAGCATGGCTGTTCCAAGCTAATTGTTTGTGACACAGAAGAATTTGATGCAGAGTTTTGAGATGTATTAGTAACGCCATTCACTGAAGTTGTTATTGAAAATATCTCACTTGACTTTGTTTCAGGTGATATTGTTGTAGTGGTTAGGCAGCCTAAAAATCGAGATCATGTGATTTGTTTTCAAGTAGAAAAAGAGCGAGTCACTTGGAAACTCTCTGCACAGATGAATTTTTGAAGGTGGTACACATTTACAACCATCACATCGAATATACCTTAAAATGTACTGCATTTACTTCTGTTAAAAGACAATGCAATCGTTCGATTTACCCTGGTATACATCCTGTAAAAGACGTTTTATATAGGGCTAAGCTTATTATAAAGAACGTCTGTAATGCATACTTTCATCGCTTCCATCTGTACAATCCCAAACACAATTATTAAGCACACTTATGGAATTTAAACAAGTTCCATCACCACATTGAAATGGTATTATTCCTCTAATATGCATCGGACAGGAACCCGGTATTTGACTGAAATCTATATATTAAAATATTGCTGACAGTATCAATGAAGTAAAATATTGCTCAATTACTTAATGGTATCAAACATGACTGGTGAGAAGTTGTTTCTTAAAGAAATTCATATTTGGAGTACAACAACTGAAGAATTTTTTGACAATGAATTACTTGGTGTAGATACTTCAAGTTCAGTTGGTACAGTTGAAGTTGATATATATTGTTGTGCCGTTGTATCATATAGATGAGTATAGCTGGAATCTAAAGCTAATGCACATTCTATTGGATATTATTGTGCTTGTGTCACTTAATTTCACTCGGAAGAGTCACCAAATTAATTCACTTGAATGAAAATAAGCCAGGCTAGATCCGCAGATGGTTACTGACACACTTTGCGATGGAAATGTTTCGCACTTACAATCTTTGGATCCAGTCTATTTAAATTCAGTTTCAGTTAATTATTAGGGTGGCTCTTTGGGGTATATAATGTAACAATAGCGGATTCCTTTTTTACTTAACACAGAAGAATTTGACACCAATACATTGGCATTTTGAGGTATCGCTGTGTTCAAGGTTGTCGATGGTGGAGAATTAATGGTTGAAGTAATTGTCTCGGTCTGAGGTAATGATGCTGTTTCAAGTGATTCGGATGGCATTAGCGACACAGAAGTTACTGTTGAAGGTACAAATTCAATTGAGGATATTGGTGTAAGTGACATTAGTGATGACATTGCCAATGAAGTTTCTGATGTATCGACATCAGATAATGATGGTTTTGTTTGAAGGTTATTAGTTTTTAAAGAAATAGTTGTCAATGTAGCTGTTTCTGCGGTTCTCTCTGGGAAGGAAATAGTTGTAATACCAGCAGGCAATGATGTTGTTTTCGCAGGAGTAGCACCAAGCGATGTACTTTCCACAGTACTAGCAAGTAACGATGCAGCAAACTCACTACTAGTGGATTCGATTGGTGTTGCACTGTAGTCCATTGCAGTTGTTATTACAATATCATCCAAAGAAGTAGTAGCTATAGTTGTACCAGAAGAAAAAGTGCTATCGGGTAATAAACTGGACGTTAGCTTTCTTTGCTTACTTATGTTTGAAGTTGTCAGGAATTGCTTCGGCTGCACTGAAGTTGTCTGGGTTTTAAGTGTTTCTTGTGTAGTGGTTGTTGATGTGTTTGTTTGAGCTGAAGTTGTCATGTCGACTATTGTTTTTGGTTGGAAAGTTGTAACAAGATTTGGCTCGCTTGATCTTAGCTGGGTTGTAACTTCCGATTGAATTGCTAGTGGACTCATTGTACTCGAAATTGACTGATCTAATGTGGTTTGTGGTCTAATGCGGTTTTTTATTAAGAATGTAATGGGAGTTGTTGTGTCCGAAGTTGTCAGGCTTCTTGGTGCTTGCACGGTAGTGGTTGATGGATCGGATTCAGACTCATTTTCTGTTGATTGGAGTAAAGTTGTTGCTGGATTTGGTGTGCTTTCGTTGGTCGGGTCATATGTGGTTTTTGATGTAGATGTCGATGGATTTAATGCGTTTGAAGTTGTATCCTCTACTGGGTTTTTTGTATTTGAGGTAATTGCAGCCATTGTAGTTGCAACCGATGGATCTAAATAAAAATTGCAACAGTTCATTTTTCATCGTCGCAAATATTCAGACTTTATTTAATTAGTCAAGACATTTTCAAAGTGGAAGACGGGAGGAAAAAATAAAATAAACATTTTTCGCCTCTATCTCAGAAAGACTTTACATGGAGAACCAGCAGTTGTTGTCAATGGTGCAGTTATAGCTGATCGAAACTGTGTGGTTGCTGATATGATAGGATACGTTGTTGTCGCACGTTCATCTGAAGTCCAGGCAGCCGATGAAGTTGTCACAGCTTGCATACTTGTGGATGTTAATGGAGCTAGTGTTGTTATATCAAGTTCAAATGTTAAATCATCAGAGGATGATGCTGATGACTCAAAAACAGTTGTCGGTTGTTCATCTACAGTCGTTGCTGACAAAGTCGTTCTCGTTGGAACGACAGAAGATGTAGCAGAATTTGTTGTTGTTGCTGATACCGATGTGGTTGCCAGTAATATTGAAGTAGATGTTGTTAGTGGAGCTGTTGTAGAGGTAGATTTCGCCGATGTCGAGGTTGATGTTGATGTCGAGGTCGATTTCGTCGATGTCGAAGTCAATTTCGTCGATGTTGTGGTTGATGTTGTTGATGTCGACGTTAATTTCATTGATGTTGTACTTGTAGTTGTATCCGGTATGCTAGTTGTCGAAGTTGTTCGAACCGATGTCGAAGTTGATGATGCTGTGGTAGTCGTAGTTGGTGTACTTGTAGACACTGTTGTAGTGGGATTCGTATCTGGAACACAACACTTTGATAAAACAACTTTGGAGTATTATTTAAACAAAATTCGTATCTTACTGTTAGTGAAACAAGCTAAAATGAAACAAAATCGCTTTTTAGCAATGTACAGCGATACGAGATCTTTCAGTACTTACAACTCATGTCGAAACCCAATGATAAGCAAGCTGTATAATTGCTTTCATCAACGCACATATTTATAGTCGTTCCACATCTGGCCAGTCTAAAATGTAACATTGAAACATGCGTCACTTAATACAATTCTTCATTATTACCCGGGATTGCAAACTAAATAACAAGTGAACATAATTAGACAATTTTCGCAGTAAAATAATATATTTCACGTACGTTCATCAGCACAATCAGTGCAATAACACATTCCATCAAGTCGTGGAACGCATGCACCACCAGTAGGGTATAATAATGCAACACCTGGTTGTACAGTGTCACACATATAACAATCACCTTTGAATTGTTCGATATATTGAGCTTGGGCTGTAAATTTGAAGTGTGATGAAACAAAAATAATTAGGAAATTTTCAACGAAGAAATATAAGTTGTACTTAACGAACTGCATTCTGTCGTGTTGGGAGCATACTTCATTGGAGGTAGAGCTGCCCAATTAGATGGTGGCAAAGCTGAAAATAGACTTTAACCCAAGGTCCACTTTTTCAGTGAAAATCTACTACTTATATCACTTACGCATTCCCAATAGTGATGTAGCAACATGTGAGAAATACGATGTTGAAAACAGATAAAAGGGAATAACATAAAAAATAGCAAGCGTCATAACATGCAATTTTCGTTCAAACTGTTTCACATGATAATAACAAGTTAGAACATTCAATTCTGTTCGGTCTAATTATTGTTCAGAATAAATCATCACTTATTTATCATTTTATTGTTAAATTTCATGTTTGTGCAAGCATGGTATCAGTTACTATAACGTTTTTCTTCTTTGTGTTATCTTTTGTAACCTTGGACAAGTTATAGACAGTGACGTCATGATATTGATCCACAAATTGGAAATTCATTATGATATAAATGCATTTGTAAATGCTAGACGTACTGCAAAGCAAACCGAATGTTTATGGCGCTTTTTTAAAAAATTTTGGCGGGATTTCAAATTCTGCTTTGGCTTGTCGAAAATAGGTTTGACGTTCGATTTTAAAAAATTTGCTCGTTTGGCGCTATTCGCAAACAGATTTTTCGACAAAAATGCTTTCGATCTCATCGCCGTCGCCGAGGAAATTGCCTCATTCGATTAATGGCCAAATTCAGGTATGTATTTGGAAAAAAACGTCGTAAATTGTTTTTGAACTATAAATTGCTTTTTTAGATCATTTTCGGTCCGATGTTCTCAGGAAAAACGTAATTTTTTGTTCAAAGTCGGACATTTTTACCTGAAAACGAAAATTTTGCTTGCTTTTTTAAAGAACCGAGCTAATTAGACGATGTAAACGTTATCAAATCGCAAATTACAAATGCGTTTTAGTAAAATACGCCAGAGACAATCGGTATTCGTCTGAAGAATGTTCAACGCACGATCAGTAGATTTTGAAATAAATTTTCTGTAGTTTTCTTTCACTTTTAAGTACTTGTTATACTTTTCAAGAATCTCTTTGCCGGCAATCGCCGCAATTAAACTGACGGACGTTTTCGCAAAATTAAAATCCTACGAGATAATCGGTATTGACGAAGGACAATTCGTAAATTGCAGGTTTCTTTGTTATTTTTACAGAAAAGGTGTTTTTAGTTTTGTTTTTCCTTGCAGTTTTGCGATATAGTCGAAATAGCCGAAAGTTTAGCGAATATGGGCAAAACCGTTATCGTCGCCGCTTTGGACGGAACCTACCAGCGTCAGGTGACGATAGTCGAAAACGAAAAAAGCAATTGACTATTAATTGTTTTAGGCATTTCCCAATATGTTACTTTTGGTCCCTTTGGCTGAAAATATCGTGAAATTAACGTCCGTTTGCGTTATTTGTTACAACGACGCGGCTTTCACGAAACGAAAAGGAACCGAAACAGCTGTAAGAAAACAAATAAAATTCACTGGCTAAGATTATTACAACGATACAACTATTGAATCCTCATCAACTATAGCGAGATGTAGATGTCTTTCGTCTTTCTACAGTTGGAAGTCATTGGCGGTTCGGAAACTTATATGGCCGTCTGTCGCAAGTGCTACATGGACAAAACTCCGCAAAAGCGAAATATCGGCGTTCAAACGCCGGAAAAGTCGGCCGAAAACGAAACTACATTCGCTTCTAGTCTGATCAACCCTAAAAAGGCCCTATTCCTCGAAAATGCGATTTAGAAGCAAATTTTCGAATCTGGCGCGATTTAAATGTTGCAATAAGTGTATTTAACTGCTTTTTTATCCTCGAATTGTAAAAACGACATATTTTTTAGACCTTTTAATTTAATATCCCGTTTTATTGTTGTAAATTAAAATCATAATTTAAAATTTGCCACAAAAAAAGAATACTTTAGTAATTAGATCGTCAGGCCAAATGAGACCAACTTTGAATAAATTAAAATTGCCCGCTAAAAAGCAACTGCTTTCTACAACTTTCGTCGTTAAGATAGTTAAGTTCGAATCGGCTTATAGCAACAACAAGATACCATGTTGTCGAAAAAGAATTAAAAAGCAAATCTTCTCTTCTGGTTTCCTATAAATGTTGCAATAAATCAAAATTAATGTTTTTCATTTTAGCTGAGATATTTTTTATGTTGCTGAGATATTGCATTTTCTTGATTTAATTAAAAATTTTCCGATTACGTATTTAAATTTACCCGCTAAAGTTAATTACTTTTAACGACTTTTGTATTTACGATCGTCAAGTGCATTGCGGCCTACGCCAATTTGGTCATAAGCCTTACGTTGATTGTGTGTTATGTAAAATTTCTTAAAATCGTTGAAATTTGTTTCATAATTCGTTGTACGAATTTCCGCATCGGTCGAAAATCGAATTCATTCAATCGCCGCTCGTTAATGCAAAAATAAAACAAAATTCCGGCCGACCGATTTACTGTATTATTTTTTAAAAATAAAACTAAATTCACCGACGAAATTGGGCGAGTCGTGAGCAAGCAGAAGGTAAAGTTGCGTTAAACAAATTTTTTGCCCCGGCCAGCGATGAAATTCGTCGTTTTTTGCAGTTTATTATTCAACCGCCAGCGAAAAACGCCCGTCGGAAGCAACGCGACGACCAAACGGGAGGACGAAACGAGGACGTATTATCGGAGGAAACTAATCACGACGGGCAAACCGTCAAATTAGTTAATTCGCCTCAAATTTCGAAGGATATTCATCATTTGAAGAACTCGACCGCCGTCGAAGATAGTCCGAAAGTCGATTCAAGAATGACCACGGGGGACGTCGTCGATAACGAAGAACCGATGGAAACCGGCGACGGTAAACAAAATAATTGACTCTTTCGTCACTTTCGGTCATTTTTTGCTTTCGATTTTATCAAACTGGGCGTTCATTCGTTTTAAATGGTAATTTTATTATCTCCTCTGATCATCTTTAGGTTTTTACGTAGATGATAAAGAGAAAGTAACGATTAAAAGTACGACAGAAAAAAATGGTCAAATTGACTGTTCCGACGAAGAGGGTATTTAGTTGTTTCTAAAATTTGCCCGGAAATGCGATTGGCGCGACATGAAATTTGTTTTATTTTCATCGTTTCAGACGATTACAAGCCCGAAGCTACTTTAACGTTTACAATTCCGAATTTCAGTAAAGTTAAAACGACTATGCTCAGTCAGTCGACTATGGTTCGAGGATTGCCTTGGTAAGAATAAAACGTCGACCGAAAATTTGTTTTTATTTATACGTCCGTTGTTCGTTTCAGGAAAGTCATGGTGATGCCTCGAGATAATCCAAGGGGCGGCGTGAAAGCCGTGGGATTTTTCCTTCAGTGCAACGCCGACGCCGACTCTCAGTAAGCGCCATAGACAGTGATTTATTTTGCTTGCTTCATTAACTATAGTTGCCTGTGAACTGTTGTTTATTCCCTATAGTCTCTTGACTCTGACGTTTTCAACTTTGTTTTTCAAGGTCTTGGTCGTGCCACGCAAGCGCTATTTTACGTTTGAAATCGCAGAAAGAAGGCATACAAGATTACGAACGAAAAATTGCTCACGTTTTTTATCCCAAAGAAAACGATTGGGGTTACAGTTGTTTTCTTTCGTGGGATGTAAGATTTTTTGTTTGTATTTTTCATTTAAACAACTTTCTGAGGCTTTGACGATAATTTCAGACGATAATGGACGCCGAAAAAGGATACATCAAAGACGATACCGTAACTTTCGAAATTTACGTATCGGCCGACGCTCCTCACGGCGTTCAGTAAGTTTGCTCGTTGTCTGTCTATTGAAGTTTTTTGTTTCAAAACGTCCAAAAGTGTCGCAATTTCGCATTTTAGATGGGACAGCAAAAAACACACGGGTTACGTTGGATTGAAAAACCAAGGGGCTACGTGCTACATGAATTCCCTTCTCCAAACTTTATTTTTTACGAATAAATTACGAAAGGTAAAATACAACTATAGACGGCTAGGAACGATATTTGAAAATGAGACTATAGTCGGCTTACGTGCGACTATAGTTGAATTATATGCGACCATAACTGGCTGACATACGACTTTAGTTGGTCGTACGACTATAGTTCACTGAGAATCCACTACGTTTGGCTCGACATTCCACTGCAGTTGGCTGACGTGAGAATATAGCGAATGTATCACTGATGATTTCTAGGCGGTTTATCAAATGCCCACCGACACCGACGACCCTTTGAAAAGCGTGGCGTTGGCCATGCAACGAGTTTTTTCCGAATGTCAATTTTCCGACAAACCGGTTGGCACGAAGAAGTTAACCCGATCGTTCGGTTGGGATACGTTCGATTCGTTTTTACAACACGACGTTCAGGAGTTGTGCCGAGTCGTAAGCCTCTTCGAAATCTTCTATATCTATCCAAAACTGGTTTCACGGTGAAATTTGTTTTAGTTGTTGGATAATTTGGAAAGTAAAATGAAAAATACGCCGGTCGAAGGAACGATTCCAAAATTGTTCGAAGGGAAAATGAAAGTATGTTGAAAAATAAAAAACGAGCCGGCGTTTCACCGAACCGATCAAAATTAGTAACGGACTGATTTTCAGAGTTACGTCCGCTGCAAAGCCGTTCAGTTCGAATCGAAACGCGAGGAACCGTTCTACGACATTCAATTGAACGTAAAAGGGAAGAAAAATAGTAAAACGAGTTCAGTTTTTATAAATTCATTTTCGAACACTTTTTAACGAATTTTTTTCTCGATTTTGCGTCCAGTTTACGAATCGTTCAAAGATTACATAACCGTCGAATCGTTGGAAGGTGATAATAAATACGACGCGGGTGAATTAGGTTTACAAGTAAGACTCGAACTATAGTTCAAGGACTATAGTTGTCTTGCTACCGTAACTGCTTGACAATAGTTGGCGAGTGACCATCGATGTCCAGTGAATGTAGTTGCCCTAGACTATAATTCTTCAGCAACTATAGTTTACAGATTGTCGATGCCAGCGAGGCCTTTCTATTTACTATAGTTGACCGTACTGCTGACTATAGTTCGACCGTGTTTTTTTAGGAAGCCGAAAAGGGTGTTATGTTTTTGAAATTTCCGCCCGTTTTACATTTACAACTGATGCGATTTCAGTACGACCCAGCGCACGACCAAAATGTTAAAATCAACGATAGGTAATAAGAAAAACAAATTTTTCCTCAATTTTTAAAACTTTCTTTTTATGTCGCAATCTCATTTTTCGTGTCTATTCTCATTTTTATTTTTGTTGTTTTCGTTTTTGACGCGGATACGACCGTTTTCGAACCCGTTTTAGCCGATTTTTCTATTTACGTACTTCATTTTCGATCCAATTGTTTTTGCAACTACTTCTTGTAGGTTTGAATTTCCGGAAAAATTAGATTTGAACGAATTTTTGGAGTCGCCCGAATCAACGCCGGCCGCATACATACTCCACGCAGTGCTGGTCCACTCTGGAGATTTTCACGGTGGCCATTACGTCGTTTATATAAATCCTAAGGGAAACGGAAAGGTGTCGAAAATTTGTTTTTTCTGATTATTTCGACGTCGTTTTATCCGATTCGGTCGAAATTCCGTTTCGAAACGTTTTTTTGCCAGTTTTCTCTTATATCTTACTAGTTTTCTTTGTTTTTTTGCATTATTTATGGTCGGTTTTTGCTCGTATCGGTCACTCACTTGTTGTTTTCGTTTTTGTCCTCTCATCCTTCGTGGCTTGATCATAATTTTTTGTTTGATTTGGGAGGTTTCGGTTTATATTTTCTTTCTTTTTTTGCCCGTTTGCATTCTTTTTTTTTGTTTTTTTTGTGTATTTTCTAGATTCGAATTCGATCCAATTTTAAAATTGCACGATTTTCAAGAAGGTACGGATGACGCGGACGGCGAGCCGATTTACCGACTGCATTCGGTGTTGGTCCATACGGAATTGAGTCGTGGATCGGCTCACTATATCGCTTACATTGATCCATTTTGTAGAGGCCAAGTACTCGAAATTTCACCGGCTATGGTTGTTTTTTTGTTATTACCAATTTCACACTTTTTGGCCTGTGCACGACCAATTTTCGATTATTTTTTTCATTTTCGGAACCATTTTCAATGTTAATCTATTTTTCATTTTCTTTCCTTTGTACCACAAAACTGGCGGAAAACCTTTCGAAGACGACATGTTTTTTTTTTCGCTAACTTTCTCGGCATTTCAGTGGTGCAAGTTCGACGACGACGTCGTTTCGAGGTCGACGAAGTTGGAAGCGATCGAGGCGAATTTCGGCGGCGTCGACGCCGAGTTACCCCAACGACATTGTACAAACGCATACATGTTGGTGTACATTAGAGAATCGTGCTTAGGTACCGGTCAACTATAGTTTGCTTGAAACTATAGTCCCGCGGCAAAGTATAGTTCAATGGTAACTATTGTCTAATGGCAACTATGGGTCAACGCGATTGCAACTATAAGGTCCGTGGCATGGCAACCATAGCCCGAAAACAACTATAGTCCAACGGCAACTACAATCGTCTTTGTTTTTAGGAGATGTATTAGTACCGGTTACCGAGAAGGATATTCCCGCTCAGCTTAAACGGCGTTTATCGGAAGAACGCGAAGTTGAAGCGACGAAAAAGAAGGAAAAATCCGAAGCTCATTTGTATACAAATGTCGTTGTAAGCCTTTAAAATAAAACAAAATTCTCGTCGAATACTTTACTTGTCCCTGCATTTATTTTTTCCTTATCTGTTTGCAGATCGTTCGAGAGGATTGTTTCGACGGGCATCAAGGATTCGATCTTATGGATTTGGAAGCGTCCGAGAAACTTTTCCATAAATTTCGAGTGAAAAAGACGGCGACGATGAACGAAGTTTACGACACTGTCGGACGATCGTTTGTAAGCGGAAAAGTACAAATATTTTGTTTCGTTAGTTCATTTTCGTGTATTTTTCGTTTTCGCAGAATTTGGAACCAAACAAACAGTTTCGCCTTTGGCCCATGGTGCCGCGGGACGAAGGCATTTTGAAACCGTGCACGTTGAAGGATTTAGATCAGCCGGTGACAGCTATCGTAAGATTTGATTGAATCGTTTTTTGCCCCGATAAGCTAAACAACCAGTTCGTTTTTTAGCTTGGCAATTTAACATCGAGGTACGAATGGGATTCGTTATATTTCTTCTTAGAATTACACGATTTTACCAAAGGCGTAAAAGCGTTGCCCGATTACAGCGATCAAAGTAAATCCGATCGATTTTGTTTGGTTTCAATTTTAGACACGTTTAGAGCCAATTTCTAATTAAGTTTTGTTTCCGTTTCTTTTTTCAGACGACATTTTAGCTTTTTTTAAATTTTACGATCCTGAAAATTCGATGATTAAATATTGCGGACACATGATTGTTTCGTTCGACGCGCCGTTGTGTAAGGATCGCCAGTCACAATTTTTGTTTGCTTTTTACCGAATCGAGGCCGTTTTTCAGCCCTTATATGTCCAGAATTGTGCAAACGAGCTCATCTGCCGGCAAACTCTGAATTAGTTTTATTCGAAGTAAATACATTTGTTTACTAGTTATTCAACTGTAGTCTTACGAACTATAGTTGTTGTTTTTTCAAGTTTAGAATAATGAGAAATTTTTTTACTTTTAGGAAGATCGACCCGGTCACGTCGAACTCTTGCCGCGATTGGACGTACCTTTGACTCAGTTGCGACGGGATATTTACGACGGCTTTATATTTATATTTCAAGAAGCCAGCAACGATCACCCGGGCGCCGCCGTCGCCGGCGTGCCCAACCATTATCAGTATCCGACGGCGAAGGAATACTTTCGGTAAAACAAAATTCGTGTTATGCTAGACTCGATATTAAGCTATAGTCGGTCATGGGGTTTTTTTGACGACGGTCTCTTGTCAACTATACATGAAGTGTAGTGCCTGATGAACTGTAGCCCGTTCTCAACTGTAGTTCCAATGGAACTATCGTTCATTTTAGCGAACTTATAAATCGTGTCGAAATCGAACTCCTCGACAAAACTGAAACGATCGAGCCGATGACAATCGTTGCCTCGTTACGATGGCCGTACAGCCAACTGGCGGACGTCGTTGGAAAAAAATTACAATACGATCCCATGAAAATACAGTTCTACAAACAACACCAGTAAACGTCGTTTATGTTTTTCGCACTATTCGAATCGAAATTGATTCGTTTTCTTGCGTGTAAATGTCTTCATCCGTCCACTTCTTTTTTTTTGTTTCAGATATAAAGAAACGTGCGGGTCGGCGATAAAATTAAATTTGGATTTATCGCTAAAGGACATGCTACAATTACAAACGCAGTATAAACCGAAATCGCCACGTTGTAAATTATATTATCAAAAAGTGAGTTGATCGACGAGACTACAGTTTACAAGCGATTATAGTTGGCAAGGAACTAAAGTTGATTTTTGGGAGTGTAGTTGCGTTCGTGATTATAGTTGACTATAAACACGGGTCGAGCCTTTTTGTTTTTGTTTTTAGGTTCCGTTGCGAGTCGATGAATTGGAGAAGAAACAACAGGTGAAAGTAATTTGGATGGACGCCAATTACAAATGCGAAGAACTTACTGTATATTTGGATCGGGACGGCGGTACGGCGAAAAATCTTATCGACGAAGTTCGAAAAGTTTACAACATTAGCGACGAAAACGCATCGAAACTTAGGTAAATTTGCTTATTATTTGTTTCGGAAACTCTTCATTCGGTCAAGAAAGCGAATCAACTTTTTCCTGTTTTGATTCGCAGGTTAGTTTTTATCTCGAGCTGCAAGATTACGTCGATCGTTTCGCCGGATACTGTCTTAGATTTAATGGGATCAACGTATCAATGTCGAGTGGAAGAGATACCTGCTGATCAGCTTACTGTAGATCCTAAGAATGAATATCTTTTACCGGTCGCTCATTTTCATCGAGTACTTGATGATCAACTTTTTTTTCTTTTTTCGAAACTGCAAATTGACCGAATTGGATATTTTTAGGATGTTTTTTCGACGTTCGGCGTTCCGTTTTTGTTAAAAGTGAAAAACGGCGAAGCGTTTACCAGTGTAAAAACTAGAATTCAAAAAATTCTCGACGTTACGGATAAGGAATTCGAAAAGGTCTAGAAAATTTGTCTTCGACTGCTTATTTCTTTCAATGCACGTCAATTTCTGTTTTTTTTAGTTTAAATTTGCGTTATGCCAACTTGCACGGTTGCAATATTACGAAAACGACGGATATACTATAAATTTGAATGACTTGAACCAAGGTCAATATAACGCCGGCACGCGTAAGTTTTCGTGGAATCATAGTTATAATTAAACTAGTTGAAATTGAACTATAGTGGTCAGTTGTATATAGTGAAAGCGGCGATAGTTGCAGAGTACTTCGGTTTCTGTCGATTCAAATTCACTATAGTTGCGAATTTTATGCGAATTGCAATGAACTACAATTGACATTTTTTGCTTTTTTAGTTGCAAATAAACCCTGGCTCGGGTTGGATCATGTCAATAAAAATCCAAAGGCCGGTCGTCATCCATTGGAACGACCGATCGTCATACACAATTGATAAAAAAATTTGAATACCATCCCGGCCGGAACAGTTTTTTGTTTTCTTTGTTCATTGTTTACGTTTGTTTTCTTTCTTTGGAAAGCGTGCCGGAAAAACTTTTTAACGTTTTGTACACGAGTTGTTTTTCGACGAATTTATGATAGGCAGAACGTACAGTAATCAAACTGGAAAGTCTTAATTAATTTTATTATTAATTTTTTCGTTTTTTTGATGTCAAAGCGCCTTAAGGTGCTTAATTTAAATTACGAAACAGTTTTTGCTCGCTTTGTCACGTTTTTTTTAACATTTTTCGTCCGCGTTTCGATTTCATCGGTCAACTGTTTGTTTTGAATACTTTCTGGTCGTCGGGAAGGCGAGTTTAGCATAAATGCTCTTGTTTGTAACCGTTTTTCTCTTGAAACGTGTCCCGGATTTGTTTTCATTGGTCGAAAGTTGAAAGTTGTATATACGAAATTTTTTGAATGTACGTGACAAAAAAAACTTCATTTCTTTTTTTTCTCGCTGATTATAAAAACGTTTCGAAATTCGCTTTTTTGAGCTAGTATTACTTCTCGTTTGTTTTTTTGTTTCGTTCCAGAATATTGTTATTTTTCTTTCTTTTTTCTTTCGTCGCAATTTTTTTAGTGGTAATATTTCTTTACTATATTTACCTTACCTACGAATCAATGTGTTTTGAAACTTTGAAAAATTTTTTTCGTGTGACTGTTCGTTTGTTGTAATAAAGTTGATATCTTGAATTTTTAGTAAAACGACAAAAGGATGGCAATGGCCGTCGCCGAACAGTGCACTATTTTGTTTTATAAAAAGAATTACAGGAAATAAGCATCGAAAAGCAAAAAAGGATAGGTAATCAGATAAAATGGATAAAAATCGCAGTAAATTCAACAATTAAAACAACTCACGAAATAACGGTTCAGGTCGAAATATAGAAAAATAAAATTCCTCTATAAAATTGATAAAAAAGGGTCGAAGTTATAATACAGGATATAATTTTTGAAATTACTCCTTTTGTGAATGATTGTATGATTCCAGAATAATAAATACCTTGGACGTTATCAGTCACTGGGCCACTTTTGGCAAACATGTAGAAAATCAACGGACAGTACAGTTCATCAGTTCGCATTTTAAATCGTACGATTCCATTCGTTCCTCGAAATCGCTGGGGAACCTCGATTTTATGTCGTATATGAAAATTAGACCTGGACCATCATTTAAGAGATGCTCGTTAGCCCAGCGGATATGCGGGCTGATGTCGTTTTGAAAGAAAGATAGAGAATAGATGATAGCGTGGTAACGGGTAGTGTCCAACGGATCGTTCATGACTTCAATGTGAGCTTTAAATTCAATGACTTTGTTACTATCCTTCTCCAACTGTTTTATATTCTCATGGAGGTCGAATCCATGAACCTCGGTCTTAGTTTTATATTTTTTCCTATTGCTCCTATCGAGTAGCATCGAAAATAGTCCGTTGGTACCGCACCCACAGTCGGCCAACATCAGCGACCCTTCACTGACAATGATCATACTTAGTACTGCAACGAGACTTTTTTCCAACGCGATAAGATAGATCAACTTTGGTCTGCAAACGCGAAGTATTTCGTGATACTCGACGAAAGCTGTCGATGAGAATGCTTCGCGAAATGCAGAAAAATTTTCGTTAGACAAATTCGCATGCTGTTCAGTCAATGTGCTCAGTTCACTTTGGTGTTCATCCACATCGACTCTTCGACGTTTAACAAGCATCTCGGCTTCATTATTGGAAGAGCGAACTTCGTCGCCTTTAGCTGGTCCATTGTTTCTCATCATGATTTTTATGCGATCTAGCATCGATATAATAGCGCCAGTTTTGCCGATTTGTGGCTCAGCATCGAGTATCAGCATGTAAGGATGGAGCGCCTCGTATACCCTGTATGGGTGTTCTTTAGTCAGTGGCGCTGGCTTAATTTTGCTTTTTAAAAGTTGATCATTCTTTCGAAAACTGTCTTCACAGAGGAGATCAATTCCAGAGAAAACTGTCGCCGGTACTTTATTGTGCCCAGCGCATCTGCCTACATCTTGGACGCACATCGATTTATTGCTGATGTGAGGACATCGATAGCTTGATCGAACATCCCAAAATTTGTTGTATTTTGTCGCATTCGGAATACGAGCGCCCATTCAAATTTTGTCGACGATAATAAACATACAGGGTGTATTCGTCAGATCAGTAATAGTTTTAATTCGATCGCTGTTTGGGTATCATTGCTGGGGTAGCTGATGTTGCAAACCATATTTTTTCTGTTGCTGTACGATGTTAAAATGAATGGTTTAGTATCAAGTACTTGAATTTTTCTAAAACGCCAACTTTCATTTTTTGCGTGTCCTCTTTCGATGCCAGTCGAACGACAGCCAAACAGTTTTTCTCAGTAAAAAGAGCTTCGATAACTCGATCCGCGCGCAAGTCAGATCGCTCGCCTTTAAGCTTCGCTTACGCAGCATCAAAGTATTCGTCTACGACGGCTTGCGAAGCTTCAATTTCATTCATGCTTCCAATTACATTATCCACTTCAATCTTAAGGTCTTGCCAGGGCAAATAGCTATCGGTTTTAAAGAAGGGATCATCAGTGCGCAATTGAGTCCAATCGACGCTAAACGCAGGGTCATCCATGTACAGAGCAATATCCCTTAAAACATAGATAGTCGCTGATACGCAGAGGATAATCAGGCGGCGCTTGGGCACTAATGATCCTTGTAACTGGGCTAATTCCTCAAGAAATTTAATAACTTGGATCCGCCGGATTCCTCAGATTCGTCGTTCGTCTCGGCAACAGATTTACGACTATTTCTCTTCTTGGTTCCTCTTTTTTGATTCCCCAATGCGCTTCGTCGTGTATTACGATATGAAGCGTGCCCTCGGCGATATCGTCGTTTCTAAAGTTGTTGAGAAATTTGGATTTTTTCTTCTGTAGATTGCCACTATTGACCACTTTCGAGTAGAGAAATTCTACCCGGCCTTCGGATAAATCGTCGTGCCAACGCATGAAATCGGCTTTCGTCTGATTTCGAATGTCGGTGAACGGCGGACCGAGCATGATTAAATTAACGTAATTGATCTTTTTACTAAAATCAGGAATATCGTTGCGTTCGGCGAATGTTTCGACGATTTTTATGCCGATATTGTACTGGCTACTGAAAATTTGGAGATCGGTGCAATTCAAAACGACGCCGTTAGGAGGCGACTTGTAATTTGGTAGCTTACAAGCGCTTGATGCCATTTGTCTAAATAACAGTTAATGAAGGTAAATACGGTTAGCCAGTAGAGTTTTGACATTATTCTAACTTATTAAGGCCTTTGAAGTTCAAAAAATTTGTAATAAAATAGCTGAAAGTTTCAAAAATAGCAAGTTACAACAAACGTTCTCGGTTATTCCTCGAAAAATAAAAAACGAGTCATCCCTTCTTATCAAACGTTCCAAATCGAACAAAATCGCCATTTCGCAATTGCCGCTACGATTTTGCAATGATATAGACTGCTTGAAAAATACTTGCTTTCTATGGATTCTCAGCATTTGAAATATAGCGCAAACATTTGAACTTTTCTTTATTCTTAGGCTTTTATTGTAAGGCAAGTCTCATGCCTAACTATGATTATTTGGAAATAAGATAAGAAATGATGCAACAATCGAGCTTTATTTGTACCCGTTAATTGTTCCCATAAACAAATTTGTCTTGTTTGTTTTCTGTCGAAACTTATTTCTTTTTTACTGCTTCGACGTCGTAAAAAAGGTCACTGCGCACTTAAAACGACGAATATGTCATTAAAGTAGACTTGGAAAATAAAGAATTCCATAATAGCATGGCAAACATAGAAACGCAAGCGACTCCAACTATAGTTAAGTAAGCGGAGCTCCGGTTGATAAGAGAGCCTTGTTAGGTCCGCAATTTGAGATTACCGAGCATTAATCTTATTTTCTCGAGATAGCGCGCTGAAAAATGGCTTATAACGTTGATGGACGCATGGCCGTTTTACTCGAGCCCTCTTTCAGCAAATTTATGCTCAGCAAGCTAGATTTAGATTGCGCGAGAAATTTTTCAGACCGACTATAGTTATTGCTGGCTTGAGATAGAATATTGATGTTGAGCCTCAATAATTAAGGGCTACATAGAAGGTTTTGAGAGTTTGAGTAGCGCGAAAGCAAATTTCTAGCCTCGCCACGACTTTATCGAGATACTTTTTTCAGTTGAAACGTGTTGAAAATGATTCCAGCCAATATTATTCGTCAAGCTTACCGCGTTGGTAAGGTATTAATCGCAGGTGCATATTGTGCTCGACTATCAGGTTTATTTTGTTTTAGCCGTTCGTACGTACGCCAGCGCCGGTACCTTGGTACCGGGCGAACCGTCTGGTCCCTCCATGAAGACTAAAGTTCCAGGTCCAGAATCGAAACGGCTGAAAGACGATTTGCACAAAGTTCAGGTGAGTTATCTTTTACAAGGTTATTTTTGTTTTCACGGCACTCTGAGGTGCGAACATTAAACACGGATAAGAGTAGAAAGAGAGTGAGATAAAAATTTTGTTATTTTTGGTTGTCAAAAGTTTTATCGTCGCAACATTTTAATAAGAGGGTATTATTTTAAATCTTTAATGTTGTTGACACTTGTCGACATCGTCAAACATAATCCGATTGATAAACGTGCAAAACAGTGTCACGTGGAGGAGAGCATTTTCGAAGCGACCAACCTGCACGCTTTCCTAAGAATGAATAGTATAGGGTTTTCCAATAAAGACGCAATTTTTAATTTTGAAATAAAACACAAAATTTGCGCTGAAATTTCAAGTTTCTTTACTGCAAATAATAGTTGGAGGTATGCCATTTATAAATGAAAAATAATATCAGGGAAGTGACTGCCGCGTGCTTTCTAGCAAGTTACCATTCTTTTGTTACAATTTTCAATAACATC
>JAQGBA010000835.1:0-23033 GCA_034698125.1 Prionchulus punctatus
GGAGAATTACTCTTTCTTTGGTCATTTACTGGTCACTCAGGGCCCACTGGGAAAAATGTATACTATCACAAGAATCAATAGCTTATGGCCTTTCTTTTAAGCTATGTCTCATCTGATTCTGCGACTATCATCTCAAAACCTTTCCTCGTTAGTTTAGTGAGATTGCTTATATTTCGCCAGGAATGAATCGCAGATGTTTGATTCTTTATTGAGAGATAGTAATATTGTTACAACACTTCTAAATTAATACACTGCATGACTATTAAAAAGTTTGCCCTTATATACTACTTTAAGGAATGTAAACAAATGGAAAGGAATGTATACAAAAATGTGAAAGAATGTAAACATAATAAATAAACAATGTAAACAATGTAAACAATATGATTTGCTTATTCTATGTAAATAAATAATCATGTGATTCCAAAATAGATCCAACTTCGTTACAGATGTTCTGCAATCGGGTTGCATCAGACTTACTGATCATATCGTTGCAACATCGTGTTTGTAATTGATTTCGACGAAGTTGCCAGGTCACTTAATGAAGATCGGTTTGCTATAGTCTATACACAATTGCAAACTCAAATAGTTTACAGTAAGAATGATATGCATGTACGGCGTAATATACAAATATGAAGAACTTACACTCTACAAAATGGTTCAATTTGTAAAGTGTTAGTTGTCCAAAATTGTGTTTTCCGCTGTACCATACAAATCATTCTTACTGTAAACTTTTGGAATTTGCAATTGTGAATATCGGTAGACTATATAATTTAGAATATAGGTAGTTGCAAAATGAATATGCAACATGAAACCGATTTACTAAGATATGTTTTATTTAGAATTTGACAGCGGATATTTACAAAATGAAACGTTTTTAGGTTGTGGCTTGTTGCGATTAATTCTTCCCGATTTTGGAGATGAGCTAATTTATTTCCCTCGACCACTCAGATTTTTGATGTCCATCTCATTACGATATCGTTTTTATTTTGGATAAAAGATTACAATGAGGTGAACTTTTTTTCAGCAAGCGGCAACATTTCGAACCAAAATTTATATTCAGATTCCCTTTCGATGTCGACCATCTTCGGATTTGTTGGATGCAGAAAAACTGCTGATTTATCGATGTCCGTAAATTTCGACCATTGCTGCACATTTTCATCCGCATTTGGATTTCTGAAGATTGCGAGAAAACAAATAATGGGCGCTCACCAAGCAACTAAGAGAACCTTAATAGTTACCCAGTCTTTACAAAATTTGTTATCATTTTCGATAATAATTTCGTCATATTCAAATTTCCTGTTACCCACTCGTCCTCTGGAGAAAAGCGAAGAAAGAGTAGTTGGTTAGTTTGAAACAGTCTCGCCATGTCGTGCCCATGAGCGGCTGCATCTAGAAACCAAATTTGTTCCAATAATTACAAAAATTTGCTGTTTTTTTACTTGGAAAATCGTCTGAACCGCCGCATTCTGCACTCTCGACGACCACAGCATCGTTGCTGTCTTCGCTGTATAAGTAAAAATAAACCGAATTATTGTTTCTCGCGTAATAGATTGCTTCATGGACGGCCGGAGCAAGCATAAAAAAATCGCTACTAATCTGAAAAAATCAAAGTCAGATAAAGCTGAAATGAATCAAAATATTTGTTTTTATGTCCACCAGCCTATACTTTTGATAGAAGTTTTATATTTTCTGTGACGTTAAAGTTTGATTCCACTTTGTAGAACTTCTCTATTTCGTGATATGCTAATTCTGGATTTTCGAACAGCGACGCGGGTAGAAACACTTCCCAGTCGATTACGCTTTGATTATGCAGAGTGTAGGGAAATTTCGAATCGATTTCCAAATCCAAATCGATTGTCATGATAGTTTTCTGATCAGCAACTGTGTGCATGAATTTCGCAATGAAAGTTGAATTATAGGATTGATGCAAAATTTTCCATCGTTCGGCTTTATTATATCAAAAAAGCCGAACGATGGAAAATTTTGCATCAACCCTATAGAAAACAAAAAATGTTACAGTAGCAAGTCGACTTTTGGCTGTTCTCCACCACCATGAGCATTGGCCATGGACCATTTCTAAATATTCCAAATTCGTCGTGCCGATCAGCAGCGTGATATTCGAATTTCGTTGCAGTAAAACTTCCGCCGAATCTTTGAGAATACTATCATCGTTTCTATAGTTGTCAATAATTGGAGTTAAATCAGCGAGCATTCGATGGTTTATGCCCTGAAATTTGCGAAATTGAAAATGGTACCGATAACGAACTAGAGAAACGAATATTCGGTACCTTTCTCTCGTCTTCTTTACTTTGAATGAAAGTAGACGATGCGTCTTCAATGTCGCTCAAGATATCAATTAACGAATCTAACGAAACGTTTTTAAGGCAAGACAGTAAATCAGCTTGTATTGTACAGTTCAATTTATTAAGGAAATATTTTGAATTTCGAACTGTCCTTTCTCGACTGTACGCCCATTTCGACAACGAGCAACCACTCTGAGGCATCACCCTTTGGAATAAACCTAAATTTTACCCGAAACCGTCTTCAAAAAACAAATAATTGGTTTGATTCTACTCAGAATACCTCGAGACTTATTTGAAATTGCGAGAAGACTGACGCTCGTTCCACCAGCACTTTCACCAGTCAGTGTCACTCGATTTGGATCTCCATTAAAATTGTGGATGTTCTCGTGAACCCATTTCAGTGCCAACAGCTGATCCTCTAAGCCGTAGTTTCCTGGTAAACTGGCATTTCCTAGACTTAGGAAGCCTGAAAATAGCGAAAAAAAGCAAAAAACCTGTATGATCTAGTGATGTTTCTTGCAATTTCCATTACCTAACGACCCGAGGCGATATTGAACAAAAATTACTATTATATTTTCACTGACTAAATTTGTTATAGTTGTATTTATTGGAAATTTATTCGCGCTTCCAACGGTGAACGATCCTCCATGAACCCAGACCAAAACTGGGTAAATTATGTTTCGGTCTTTCTTCAAAAACTGTTGTTTTAATACGCAAACAAAACAAAATATGTGCGCTGGATATTACTTGAAAGGGAACAAAAATGTTTAAAATCAAACAGTCTTCGTTTCTGTCTACTTTTCTTGTGTGTGGTTGGGGGCAAATAAATTTGAATTTTGTACACTGGATAACATCGGACGATATTTTGGGAGGTAAAGGATACTAAGAAAATAAAAATTGTGCTGTCTTTTGTTTTTGTCGAAATGCAAAATGGATGTCTTACTTCGAATCTCAGTATTCCTATCGGTGGTTGAGCGTATGGTACGCTTAAATAGACTTCAGCTTTAACGTTTGAAAATTCCAACAATTTTCCAACTATAGTTCCATATTTTGTTGTTCGATTTACATATTCTTCGGTAGCTGCGACGAGAATTTCCAGCGACCCAAAAACTGCGAGAAAAATCAACGATTCTTGCAAAAACATAGTTCACCAGTGAAAGTAATTCTTTTGTTTTAAAATTTCGTAATACTTTGAGATAAAAGGCAATTGTTGTTTTGAAGAGTTGTCAAAACAAAATAAAAGCAAAAAATCTCACTGCTCTTTTGACTTAACGATCTCAACGATTTCATCGGGTGCGACCTTTATTCGAGGACAGCAATTTACAGCTGCTGTTCCTTTCTAATGAAACAAATTTCTGATCAATTTATTTGTTTTCACCTCGCCAATTGGGTGTTTTGTTCTTCTGTAATGGTGCAAGAAGCCAAACGGACCCTATCGGGTCAAACATGCGTTTCATTCATGGTCAAGGCGATAATTTGCATAATTAATTAGCGAAATTCGCTTGCGTGACAGATGGAGGCGAAATTTGCAACGAAATACAAAAATACGGTCGCAATTTTTGTTTTCCAAGTCACTAGCCGTTTTTTTCAGTTAAACAAACTATCGACTACTTTTCCGGATAAACTGTTGTTTTTACGACTGTAATTAGTCATTGTCGGATGTCATGTACAATGATCGTCGGGGCGGAAGTCAATGAGGAAAATAAAAACGTGATCCGCAAAACAGCCATACCCAGCGCCGAAACGGGCACACATTTGAAACGTGTTGGGAATAGGGGATCCAACAATGTGGGGGCCACCTGTTTTTGTTTGCTCATTGTTGGACGTCCATTGTCCAATGAAGTCATCACGCTGCGATGACGAGCACCTCTCGGACCAGGGTCGAACGCACTTCGGTGCTCACCAGCACAAGAGACTTGCTCGTACTACACACTTGAACACCGATTTTTTCACCTGTCACAATTTGCGCACCATAACAAAATAAACGCGACATTTTTCGTTTGGACGGTAATCTAATTTTGTTTTTTCGCCGACTTCACCGAAAGTCGACGAAACGATCGTTGAGAGGACAAAAATCGGCTCTAGTCTAAATGTAATAAAAAAAATGTCCAGCGAACATTGTTACAATTTTGTCGTCTGAATAGACAAGATCGACAGTAGTATTCATAAATAATTGGATACTTTTTTCAAAGGGTCGATTGTTCGCCCAGATGCTGTGCGAAAGTGTGAATCGGATCAAATGGCGGTAGGAGGTGTTGTTACTAGACTGTATTGAAAGTTGTTTCGTGCCCAATATGTCAAAAAATAGTTAACTTTTCTCACTTGCTATTGCAAGTAACGAGCAAATTCACTGTATAATGCAACTAACGAGCAAATTCATTGACTAATGCAACTAACCAGCAAATTCACTCTCTAAAACTAACAAATTCACTGGCTAATGCATAAAACAAGCAAATACATGTACAAGCTCTCAGCTGAAACTTTGTTTGTGCATATCGAAAAACAAATTGAAATCAATTAAAACGAAACCGGTTTCTTGTTTATAATTAAACAAATTGTCTAACTCATTAAGTAGAAAGAGATCGCTTCCTCGATCCATCTATATCCATCTATAGTTGATTTTGAATTTAATTTCAAGGCTTGCTTTTACATTTGATAAACAATATTTACACCCCCAAGAAAACGAAACTCATCCTTCTCGTTCCCCGGTCCGTTCGTCGGATGGACCCTTAGGGTTATAATTTCGTCCATCGTCCAGGGAGTCGGTCGTCATGAGTGATTTTTGAAAAATTAATCGAATTGTCGGTTTTACGTTTGCGATTGTTTTTAGCCAGCTGCGCAAATGTTGACTTTAGCTGTACCAATGTGTGTACATGTACATTAGCATAATGTATTAGAATGGTCCACTGGCTATCTCGCTGTTGAGCTAGGAAATCACCAAACAAGGACCTAGACGCTTGTAAAGTGGATGCTGGTTTGTATCGGTTTTTGTTCTCGGAAATAGCAGATTGAAGACGATATTGAAAACATCGGGATTCTATTTCGTGTTTACCACGCCGACGAAAATCTGTTGTTGTTGTTGATGAAGATACTTAAAAAATCATTAAAATTGAAGCGATTATACGGATAGTGTCAGATTTTGCTCTATATGCAGCGAAATCTAATGATTTTAGGTTTGCGAATGAAAGGAGCTTGCGCAAGCTCGTTTTGGAGCACTTTTGCAAGTGAAGAGAAAAAAATGCAAGTTTCGCAGCCTAGCCAACGATTTCGTGTCGCGCCTAGCGATTATCGAGCCTTGACGCTCGCTGGCTGGCTAGGGCGGGTTTAGTGTACGATTTTGATTGGTTGGCCGACGTCGAGATCCCCAGACACGTTCGGTCGTCCGTTTAGTTATTTTCTTGTTTTCTCGCGTCATTTAGAGAAACACGCTTCGCCGTCGAACGGTGGTTCCTGTTTTTGGTTTTATCCTCGTTAAATTAAAATCGCGACGGATTTCGCGTCTTAACATTTAATTATCCGCGTTGTTCTTGTTATCATTCGGCCGAGGACACATTTTTAATCCGGCCCTTGGTTTCGTTTCTTTAATGAATTATTCGGACTGAAAATTGGTTTTTTCTTTCTTTTTCGTGCTCTTTTCGACTTCGTTTCTAACTCGATTTGGCTTCCTCGTTTTTCGAGAGAGAGAGAGTGAGTGAGAGAGACTTACTATCAAACTATAATTCGATCAAAGAAAACATAAAAAATATATAAATAAGAAATTTATTTTCGTCGAAATAGTTCGACTTCGACTTGCGTTTTTGCTTTATTGTTGGCTTCCGGACGTTCGAAACGAGCAAAAAAGTGAACTATATAAAGAATCTGAATAAATTCCCTTTAGTTTTCGAAAAACGGACCGATAATGATCATAAGAAGACGTTATTCGATTGTTTTATTCGCAGTTTTCGTGATGAATATCCGAAGAATTTCGACGAAGAAAGGTAATAAAATATTTCTCTTGATTTTTTCTTAATTTATTATTTTAGCGTGTGTGTCGGTTAAACGGTTTATTAGACGGAGGGTGTTGACAAATTGTTTCATTGCGAGCATATTTTTTGTATAAAAAAATCCTCATCCATTCGTCAAACTATACTTTGCGAGTCAATTGGGCGGGTAAATGGCGAGGGAGTGGGTTATAGCGTTTGAAAGATGAAGATCGTAAAACATGTCGAAGACCGTTAAAAATGCACCCGGAGAGTTAATAGGCAGTAGATAGCTCGCAAATTGTGAGAAAATTAACAATTGCTCGAAAAACGCGCTCGCGAGCACCTAAAACTTGTCGTAAGTCGTTTGGCGACAACTTTGAACATTTTGCTCGGAAAATGCTTTTCTGCGCACTTTTCTTGCTTACAATCCAACTTCAAGCTCTTTTTCACGAATTTTGCATAAAAAAATTGTGATTTTTTGCGCCAACTGCGTTGCAAGTCGTTTGGCGACAACTTTAGTATTTTGTTCGCAAAATGCTTTTGTCGACACCTTTTCATGCTTGAATACAACTTTTATGGTTTTTTTTTTCGTCTGTCCGACGTGTTTTTCTCGCCTTTTTCCCATCGCCCGTACATAATCGTTTCCTCGAACGAGGACCCCAAAGACGCCGCACACGGCGCGACGTTCATCGAGCATTAATTATCCGTCCGTCCATCGGTCCGACGGATACAGGTATAGAATAGTAATAAAAAAGAAGGAAAAAACGACCCGATTTTCGATGTACAAATACCGCGCGAGCTAGCGGCGCTGGCGTTTCGCTTGATTTCCACAGGCGATTATCACAATAAAAATCAAAGGGAAAAATACGATTCGGCTATGTAATAATGCAACATGTGCGTTCAACCCGTCGGTCGACCGACGAGAAACGTTTACGTGAAAGGTGTCGTCTGGTCTGCGGCATAAAAAAACCCCGTCCATTTTTAGTTTTACGAGCGATGGGAGATAATGATCATCATTTTTAGCTCGTTACGTTGCCGGGTCGGACGGGTTTTTACCCTGGAGAGTCCTCTGAACGGCGCCGATTAACCGTTGAAAGGCGCCCGCCGGAAAACGTCCTTTCCTGTCGTCGGTCGGTCGGCGTTTTTCTTTAAAATTGGAAAACAAAATTTTAAGACTGTTTTCTTGTTTTCTTTCTTCCTTTGTTTGATAGTTCTGCCCTGCGAACCGTAATAATTCGTCACGCACCTCGAGGGATTTTTGTACGTTCATTTTTCGTTTTGTAAATCGCCGCCGAAAGTTTAAAAAGCGAACGCGAAACTTGTTTCGTCGAGCGCCGATGAGACCCGATCGGCGTGTACTTTCGCACCGTTCTCGTCGCATGCCTTTTATTTGATCATGTACATTTTTTTCTTTTACTCGCGAGCAATAATCCTGTTTTCATAAACCGTTTTGTACGTACAAAAACTCGCGAGAATTTTCGAGTTAGGGGCGCGGATTACCCGATGACCTTGCGAGAATGCGAAACGAAACAAAAACAGCAAAAACTATACCAATTCGTTGACTTTTCAACGAAATAAAAAAGCAAATTTAAACGTGAGAAAGTCGAAATTTTGGCTAATTTTCTCGCAGCGGTCGTAAATCTACTTTTAGAGCACGAAAATGATTTTTTTCGAATTAAAAGTTACGTTTTGGGTATTACGTATTACTTTTCGGTTCGTTTCGAGGCTTTTCGAGCGCAAAAACTCGCGTTCATTGACTTTTCCGCGCAAAAAATAGAAGCGTTGAATAGTTAATTAGGTCTTTTTAAATTAGTATTTTTCTCAGCACGAAAAACGACCGCATCGCGTATCGTCCGCGGCAATAATCTTTCCGATAGTTGTCGTGCGAAGAATTTTTTACGACAAATTTCCTGTTCATTCAACGTCTGATTAGCGAAAGTCATAGAGCCACACGCAGATCAAAAGAGATGCGCGACGTGTATTTGCTCGTTGAACGTCGTCGACCGACTGACTTTTACCCGAATCCGAACCAAACTGTGTATGTATTTATGGTAAACTCGGGGGTCGGGCGCATTAACCCTTAGCGCTTGGTGAATCGTGTACACATTTTCGGTCCGACCGTAGAAATCGGATGATTGATGACCGACGTATTTAAACCCGAACTTTTCCTTCTTTCCCCCCACGCGAACGGCAAACAGAACAAAAACTTTGTAACGCCTTTTTTGTCCACTGGCTATAAACGATTTAGCATCGTGAGAAAAGCTGGATAAGGCAATTTTGCATTTCACGACGCGGGTGGCCCGCCGAAAAAGCGTATTCGTACGACGTCTGTTGCATAAATTAACGAACGGAAAAAAACACGAATAAAAACGCAATTTGTACTCGCTCATCCGGTCGACAGTATAGTCGAGGGAGGGAGGAATCCGACTTATCTTACTCAATTCCCTTACAGAATTATTAATTGCGTTTCGCGCTTCATTAACATGTTTCAATCGAAAACGCTTTTTCGATCATTCAATTCGAAATAACGCTAGTTTCTCGTCGCACTATGCAAATTTCTCGACCGTCTGCGCCTTCGACTCGGGATTTCTGTATTTTTAATTTGATTAGTTTCGTTTGTAATACTTTTTTTGTCTCTAAGATTAGTCTTCTTGTTTCTTTACGGATTTAGCTCGGTTTCGGCCTGTTTTAACTCGATTAACGCCGTTTTCATTTATCGACCCTCGTTTAGAAAATATCGCCACGTCCATAAATATTGGCCGACGCCTACCCAATCCGTAATTTGTATGATAATCGGTTTCCGTGTCGGCTAAAGAATTGATTTAAAACGGACTCTAATCATTTTCACTTTCACTTTGCTTGGTCTAGCGAGCGAAAAGTGTTGCTAAGCATTTTTATTTTCGGTCGGTAAAACTTTATTCCCTCTCTCTTTCTCCCTTTTGCTTTCTTTACAAACAAAATCCGTGCTTGGTCCGATGTCCGTACGGCTCGAAAAACAAAAACAAAACGATAAAAGCAAAAACAAACTAGCATGTGTAAAACGTGTTGCGTCAGTTTCGCAGTTTGTCTGGGTCGCGATCGGTCGGGTCAAACATTTCGTCTTTATTTCTAAGGAATTTTGTTTTTTTCTTCAGTTTCCGTTCTCGACTCATCCGAAATGTCGACGCTTCGATGGACGACATGGTCGAACGCCGGTTTACATCCCGGTTCGTCGAACGAGGAGAAAGATGGCACAGGGGTAAGTAATGAACTTGCGCAGCGAGCGACGAGTTTTCGGCGTTGGACCGTCCATTTGTGGTTTTTTTTGTTTGTGTGTCGGATCGAAAATCGACATACACCGCATGCAGTTCGACCCTTTTAACGATGACCATAACAGGGGGGAAAATGAAATAAAATGCCTTCATATGTGCGGACGTAATGCGCCGCGACCATGGGAAAAGAAGAACTGAGAAAATGTGAACCGAAAGAATAGTAGTGCATGATAGGCATAATAAAAATACATACATACCCTAATCCCGACCAATTGACAGGATATAAGGTTAATGGACAGTTGATGTGCTTGCCAAATTGCATGTTGGACCTTGAAATGCAACTCAAGGGACGTAGCTGCGGGCCTTCGGCCCTCGCATTATTTAAGAATGTAGACCGGTAAAAAAGGATCTTCCGCCCTCGCACAAGCTAATCACATAGTCGTAGCTCGTGGCCTTCGGTCCTCGCTAATTAGTTACCTCATCAGAGGGTCATAGCTCGAGCATTCGGCGCTCGCAGAGTTTGACAGTCAAGAAACTAGGCGATGGCCGAAGGTCCGAGTACATTATTAACCCTTCAAATAGTGCTATTGGCCGAAAGCCCGAGCCACGTTAGATATGATGTATTTAAATTTGCGCAATCTTTTTAGTGGCTCGAAGAGAGCGTGGTCAACTTGCAAGAAGGCACTAATTCTCGATCGTACGTCACTTGCGACATACAGAAATCGTACGTCGACAATTGGCTTCGGCTGAATTTCGCGCCTCGCGGACAGGCTCGACGACTGTCAATCGAAATGACGTTCACCATTCGCGATTGTAAGCGATTTCCGAACACGGCTCGCACGTGCAAGGAGACGTTCGAGTTGCTCTATTACGAAACTGACGACGAGCCCAAAGCGGGCGACGACGGGCCGAAAGACGCCAACGTTTTCCAGCGGGTCGATCGGATAACCGCCGACGCCGGACGATTTTCGGACACCGGCAAGGGACATCCGAACATCGAAGTCAGAAGCGTACCGGTGACGAAGAAGGGTGTCTATTTCGCTTTCAGAGACGAAGGAGCCTGCATATCATTGTTGAACGTTCGGGTAAGATAGTCGATTGAGAAAACAAGAAATGTGCCTTCTGACCGGCCTAGCCATTTCACTGACCAGTAGTCATTGCAACTTTGAAAACAAAAACAAATTTCTTGTCATTATTGCCTTCTCAACGAGCTAGTTCCTATGCTGGACAATTTTGTTTGCTTTTTTTCAAGATTTTTTACGATGTTTGCGAAGAATCGACGACCAATTTCGCGTGGTTCCCCGAAACGCCGATCGGACCGACGCTCACCTCCATTCAAGAAGCCGTCGGACGATGCGTGGACAACGCCAGCCCTCCGTCGGGCGCCCAACCTAAATACGTTTGCAAGGCCGACGGATCGTGGGATTTGCTGAGCGGCGGATGTCAGTGCAATCCGGGATTCAAAGCCGACTCTCAACGTTGCATTCGTAAGCCTTTTTCAACATATAATTCGATTATTGCTTTCAAAAACAAAAATGTCGCTCCTATTGCTAAAGGGGTCTTCTCTGTAAATTTAAAGAAACCCGACGCATTTTCCTTAGTTTTTTTTTGAAATGTATAGCTAGTATGAGATTTTTGCAAAACAGCAGGCGCACATTTGAAATGAAATACGAGCTAGTGAAAGATAAAAACTCTATCGACTAACAATCTGTGCCAAAAGCAATTTATCAACGCTATTATTTAAAACACGATTTTTTGACGCAGATTTCAGAGATACCCTTAAATTGACAGTTGGGGGTCGGTAACTAGCGTCTGTGAACAACTGTAGTTCACTGACTTACCAACTATAGTCCGTTCGCGAAGCTGTCCTACTTAGTCTTACTCGTCTTAATAATTTTGTTTTTTAGCTTGCGAAGTCAACATGTTCAAAGATGTTCCCGGGTTCGGGCTGTGCCAGAGCTGTCCCGACCATAGCCGAGCGTTGTCCGTCGGCACGTCGATTTGTCAATGCGAAGCCGGCTACTATCGTTCGCCGCGCGATTCGTCGTCGAAACCTTGCACGAGTACGTGGGCCCGCACGATTTGTCGATTTTAAAACAAATTTTCTTCACTGACTCGTCGCTTTTTCAGGACCGCCATCGCGTCCCGAATATCCGCAAATACTCGCCGTCGACCAATCGAGCGCCGTCGTTAGTTGGACGAAACCGTCGAACTTCGGCGGACGAAACGAAATCTGGTACCGGATCGAGTGCCGCGAATGTCCGCCGGGCGCCCAGTACCAACCGGCCAAATCGAGGTTCAACTCCACGAAAGTGACTCTGACCAATTTGGAACCGTCGACCGTCTATACCGTTTTCGTGTACGCCGAGAACGACGTATCGTCGCAAATTGACGCCTTGCCGATGTACGCCGTCGTCGAAGTGGTGACCAAAGACGTTTCGCCGATGCAAATAACGAATTTAAAAATAGATTCGATCAGCGAAAATCAAATCGCACTTAGTTGGGATCGACCGACGTCGGACGCCGTCGGCGGTACTGTATTTTTTGCCGAATACGATTCTACGATGATGGTGGCCACCGACGCTGACGGTCATCGGCGATTGGCCGCTGGCGTCGTTAGCGATTTCGAGGGGGAGTCGACGAGAAAATTAGTTCAATATTATCAAATCAGGCAAACGATGAAAGACTCTTCGAACAACGTTACGATGAAAACGGCCAACGAGCCGAGAATAACCATGCAAAATTTGCTGGAAAACGTTGAATACGTGTTCGAGGTATGTTTCGTGTTTGAGCGACGAATGCGATAGAAGTTGACAGGTTTTTGTTTTTCCGGTTAAGGTGCGACCCTTTACCGCTAAAGGTTGGGGCACTTGGAGCGATTCGAAAATCGCGAAGACGGCCGGCAGGAATTTACTCAGTAGGACACATTATGATTAACGAATATAGTTGAATCTCATTTATATAAATCGTTTTTAGCTTCAGGTTCGCCCGTCGGCGATCATAAAACTCCGGTGCTCGTGGCGGTTATAGTTTTCGTACTGATATTAGTCGTTCTTTGCGCGATAATTGCGGCGGTTCTTCGGAAACGGTTCAGAAACGCGAACGAAGTTACGAAAGCGAAAAAACATTGCAGCGATCTAGAATCGTTGGAATACAGCGCAGGTACGGTCTGAAATTTAATTTTTTACGAGCAACTTTAGTCTATGACGAAATATAGTTGGAAGCAACTATAGTTAATAGTTGGCGTCCGAACAACTGTAGCCTAGTGAAGGATTATTTGTTTTTAGATTTTGCTTTATCACCCGATTATAATGCGGCCGCTACGTTGAATCGCAAATGTAAGAGCGCTTTTTCGCTGGAGTTTTGCATTTGTCGTGCTCGAACTCGTTTCATTTAATAATTTCTAGTGACTATTCCTTTGATGCCTTCGGCCAAGATTAACGGACCCGCCGGCTTTCGTCCGTACGTCGATCCGACGACGTACGAAGATCCGACACAGGCGTTGAAAGATTTCGCCAACGAAATAGATGCCAACGACGTCATCATCGAAGAGATTATCGGATCGGGTAAGCTGCTAATAGTTAGCTAGCTAAAAGTTGTTATTATTGGAACGTGGCTCGGGCCTTCGGCCCTCGCAGTTATCAAAGTTTTACTCGTTGAACGTGACTCGGGCCTTCGGCCCTCGTTTCGGTTGGCCTCCGAAATAGTTGAAGATCTGAGACCTGACCGAAGACCCGAGCTTCAACAAATTGATTCGATTTGCACTAGCCGGATTTCATTATTTGTTTTTTTTGCGTGAAACTAAAATTTGCAGACTTTCAGGCGAGTTCGGCGACGTTTGCAAAGGAAAAATGCGCATAAACGGCGGACCGTTCAATCGAACGGTGGCCATAAAAACGTTGAAACCGGGTTCGAGCGAAAAAGCCAAACTGGATTTCTTGACCGAAGCGTCGATCATGGGTCAATTCAATCATCCGAATGTCATTAAACTCGTCGGCGTCGTTACAAAACTCGAACCGGTCATGATAATCACTGATTACATGGAAAATCGGTCGTTGGATAGATTTTTGCGGGTAAAAATCAGTTTCAGAAGTTTTTGGAGTAAAATGGTGATAGAAATTTTTTTTACAGGCTAACGATCTAAAATTAAACGTATTACAGTTGGTGACGATGCTCAGGGGCGTCGCCCAAGGCATGAAGTACCTGAGCGACAAAAGTTATGTTCATAGAGTAAGTCCACCGGACAATTATAGTCATTGAGCAACTATAGTCAGTAAACAATTGTAGTCATTGGGCAAAACTATAGTTCACTGTCTAATTTTAGGATTTGGCCGCCAGGAACGTTTTAGTCGACGCTCAATTAAATTGTAAAATAGCAGATTTCGGTTTGTCGCGGACGCTGTCCGACGGGTCGTTCGAACAAGCTTATACAACTAGGGTACGCGAATTTGACTGAATATCGACATTTGCAAACAAATTTTACGCCTGGTTCTCGCTCGTTTAGGGTGGTAAAATTCCGGTTAGATGGACGGCGCCCGAAGCCATAACGTATCGAAAATTTACGTCGGCCTCGGACGTCTGGTCGTACGGCGTCGTAATGTGGGAGGTGGTGTCCTACGGTCAACGACCCTACGACGACTGGTCGAATCAGGATGTGATCCAAGCCGTCGACAAAGGATACAGGTTGCCGGCGCCTATGGTGAGTTGATCGACGTCGGCCAGCGCTCGAAGCGGCGCTAAAAAAACAAATATTTTCACTAGCCAATATCGCTTTTAGGATTGCCCGATAAACTTATACCGTTTGATGTTGGAATGTTGGAACCGCGAACGTCAGTCGCGACCGACGTTCGCCAGCATATGCCTGACGCTCAGCAACTACCTTCTATGTCCAGAACTACTTCAATCGACCAGCGGCTCGTCTTCCATGTGAGAAAAAATTTCAAACTACAATTCGCTAGTCAACTCGTAATAGTGCACAATTTTTCTAGGTCCAATTCGTTGGCCGTTCAAGCGATGGTTCATAATTCCCAGCAGAACAACAACTATAAACAGAATTTATTCATGAAAACCGCCGGCGTCGACGACTTATTGCGCCAAATCGGGTTGTACGAAAAATATGCGACGACCTTCCACGTTCAGGGCATAAAAACGATGCTCGAATTGAGTCATCTGTCCAAAAACGAATTTTCGGCGTTCGGCGTACGCAAGGAGGATCAGGAGAAAATCTTCGACGCTTTGCAATACATGCAACAGCAGCGACGGCAATCGACGTACGGATGCGCGGCGGATCAGACGTTTTTTCGACTGGAAAACTGAGCGGCTAGTGCGCGAAATTTGTTTGCAACGAGCTTTTTATCGTCGTATTTTTCTTTTCATGACGATTTTATGAGCAAGAATTTTTTGCTTTGATCATCATTTGTTTTACGTTTTAATTTTCTGCACGTTTTAGCGTAAATGACGACCGAAAATTAGCTTTTTTTGATTTTTTGTTGGCTTTAAAAGTTTTCACCACAAGTATTTTTTGCTCATTATGGACCGGAATTTGTTTTTTTCGAACTGGTCTCATTTTAAAATTCCGACATTCGACGATTGTAAAAATGATTTTATTGTAAAACGTTTCACATTTTGGTTACTTTTCATTCCGTTTTAGTATTATTTTTTGTCTTTTTTCTTTCTCGCACGTGTCTGCGCAGTGGTCGCCCTTCGAAAGTGCATAATAGTCCCATTTTTCGTCTCCTCGGAGTTTTTGTCGAACGAAAATTCGTTACATGATTTTTTTATGTACATTATAAAGAAAAAAATAATTGAAATTTACTTAATGTATTATTATTAATTGAAATTTAACAAATTTTTTATTGTTTTTAAAGTATCTAAAATGCGAAAATCACTGTAAATCACTGTGCCTTTTGTACGAAACTGAAAAGTGGATTATAATTATGAAATTCTGTACAAATTTTAGCTTTTTTCGTTTTGTTTCTTTTCACTTTTATTCAGAATGTGAAGGAATATGTCGTTTTTTTTGTTAAGTTTCTGTGATCGACTGAGAAAGTTTTTAGTTAGTTACAAGAATAAAAAATGGATAAAATTTGTTTCAAAATGGAAAAAAGTTGACGAAATTGTTATAAAATGTAAAATACAAATTTCGAAACCGAATCTGCTTCGAAAAACCAAAAATTAAACAAAGAAGGAGTTGCGCAATAATAAGCAAATTTTTCAGCAGTTTCGACAATTGCTTGCTTTGTTGAGTTTCTGACCAATTTTGCGCGCTAGCCAATCGTTTTTCGGGCGCTGAACATTTTTAACAATGAAAACCGTGTCGAAGAAGAAAAGAAAGCAGCAAGAGCAGGAATTTTGTTTTTCTAACGCCTTTTCTGGTTCTGCGAGAACCGCTTCGTCGGAAGAAGCCGTTTCGGCGCCTTTCGGCGTGTCTCATCCGAGCAAAGGAACGCCGGCGTTTTTAGATGGTGACGTCATCGTGAAAAGATATTCTGAATGCGAAGGCAAGCGAAATTGTTTGGATTTGGGGCTACATTTCGTCCACAGGCCTCAACTATGGGCCGCCGTCTATGAAAATCAAAACGCAAGCGTTAAAAGAGCGATGAGAGCCTTGGTTCAAATCCAAACTATCCAAGCTGTTCTCGGCGGGAAATATTACCTGGAACCGTGCCAAATGGAATTAACCCACGAAAATGAAATCGAACAACTCGTGAAATCGAAATCCGTCGCTTTAGATAAGAAAAAAATGCTAAAATCTGCTCTACTGACCGTGAAATACGAGTCCGATCATAAGTTTACTTTCCATACCGATTTCGAAGCTGAAAAGCCGTTTAACACGCAAATATTCGTATTGGACAACGATTACCTCGAAGTCGCTTTGCATTTCAAGAATCACGTTCAAGGCGCTTGCAGAGAGCCGCTGGTCTTGGACATGGCCAGCATGTCTTTGCCCGGAGGCGGCTGGAAGGCGGCGGCCGCCGCGCAGGAAGAAAATTTCCATAGACGAACGAATTTATTCATGTGCCTCGAGGATCCGTATCGAATGAACGCCGATAGACAGTGGGATTATTCAATCCCTCAGTTCGGTGGGATTTACGCGCCGAATGTGACGGTGTTCAGAGGATCCGAATCTCGAGGATATCCTTTTTTGGATAAGCCGGATTTCGTCAGCGTCGTGGCCGTAAGCGCTTTGAAAATGCCGCCCACAGAGACGGACGCAAACGGCGAAGAGGTCCTGGACAAGAAACTAGCTAGAGATACCCTTCGGAAGATCGAAGCCATTCTAAACATAGCTTTGGAAAATGGACACGACGTGCTGATCCTTAGCGCCCTCGGATGCGGCGCTTATATGAATCCACCGAGGCACGTCGCCCGACTGTTTCGAACAGCTTTAGAATCGAAAATGTACAAAAATATGTTCAGACTCGTAGCATTCGCAATCAAGGATCATCCGCACGAAGAGAAGCCGATTTCGAAAGCCGCAATATTTGCGGATGTATTCAACGTCGATTTGATGATTCTAAAGAACGATGAAATCGTAAAAGCGTGAAGATTATTAATCTTGCTTTATTCTGTTCGGCTGAAATGCCGACCATTGCATTTTTTGTGATATTTTACGTGATTACGGATTTCATTTGGGACTTTTGAATATCACCCTAGAAGTAAATAAGTCACTGATAAAGTCCGAAATTACTACGAGCGAAACCTTAAACCGATTCGCCTTCGTTGAAAGCTGTCAATAAAAACGCCATCGACCAGTTGGTTTGTTGTGTTCGCTCGCAAACCTGAGGAGCCGGAGAAGATGAGTTCTTCAATTGTTTTTACTTACCTCAGCCAATTGGAATGTCGATGACAACTCTGACTCTCGCTCGCTGCTTTTGAACCCACGTTGTTTTATCGAAACCGGGCGAAAGAAGCAACAAGTCATTCAAAGAGAGGTTGATTTCTCGAAGGAATCCTTTCGCTGGGAGGAAGGAAAAAATTTTTTAGCGCTGCCTTTCGGTTGAATTAAGCGCGGCAGACTTTGCTTTACTCAAACGAGCATATTTTGGTTCCGCTTAATGATGTCGTAGCAAATGGTTCGGAAAAAACTATGACTTGAACGAAAAACAATCGTTCAATATTTTGTTAATATTTTTGACGAACCGTGTCAGTCTCGCCTACCATTTAGCTCGGAAAACGGTTTCTTCAAACAATTTTTTATTTTTATTTCAATTTGATATGACTTACAGTGAATTATTACTGAAGAAAGCGTGCTGTTGGTGTTGCTTCGACGAAGATGGCATGCTGCTGGACGAAGTATCAAAATTGGAATGTAAGTCATGGAATTCTAATTTGAGTATAATCGAAAACAATCACTGACTTATAAAAACTATTTATAACAGAAAATGATCATTTATTTTGTTTTTTTTTTGACTTAATGTTGTCTAAATTCCAACCAACTCACTTTGTCAGCAGGCGTTGAAAATAATGTACTTTTTACATTTGTTTATCACTAGTTTCGAATTGGTGATAGACTTGCAGCATTTGCTTTTGGGTTTTTTTGTTTTTATTTGCATTTTTTGAAACATCAGTTAGTCTAAAATGAGTCACATTGGCAAAAAAATACGATGATTAATTTGGTTGCACAACTTGGTTTGCAAAAACAAAACGACTACAATGTTAAATAAATTAATGAATGTTGATCGTGAATAATTCACATTTTTTCAAAGTTAAGACGAACTTACATTGGCATTGAGCCAGAAACGATAAAACTCGCGGCACGAATTTTGTTTCAGTAATGTTATTCTTGTCATTTTATCAAATCATTGTCTATTCATATTTGTTCATAACGACTGTAATTGTTCAGCAAACATAATTGTCCGGTGAATGTAGTTTTAGTGCATTGTCTATATTAAGCCATCCACATTGCAGAGTCTATAGTTGTCCAGTGGTTATAAATGTTCACTGACAACAGTTATTCAATGACTACAGTAATCTTCGACAGTAACCATAGTTGCTCAGTGAAAGAATCCTCAGTCTTAAATTAACAATTTACTGACCTTTTCCAGATTATTTTAAGGAATCATCTAAAATTTTAATTATATACATTTAGGAAGTAGATACAATTACCGTATCTAATTTCCTCATTTGAAAATGAAAAATTACAAATTTTTTTGACGCAATGCGAGAAGTCTGTCAAGCGAGAAATTCTTTCCATTTTTATCCCTCTTTGTTTTGTTTCTTTATGTGTCTGCTACTGGCATTTTGCGTCAGAGGAATTCAATTACGCATTTCAAAATAAAAGTAGCACGTGGATGCGCCTGGTTAAACATAATATCGTGTACTTTAACGTCTTATTTGTAATGGCGTACTGTAACTATAGTTAGACTAGCAAGTTACACCTTTGGCGTGCTTAACCCACTATGAGAGGACAGGGTTACTCATTAATAAATAGAAACTAAAAATGGGCATTAGCCAAGCGAGAAACTGTCCCCCTCATGTTTCACACATAGATTACATATTGAGTATCGAACCTGCTCTTCTCTCAATTCCAATTCGTTTTAACATATACCTAGGCAAGGTCCTGCAAGGTCTCACTTATACTGGCATACTGTAACTATAGGTCTATTCAAGTTTCACCTTTGGCACGGTAAACCCAGCAGGACACGACAGGGATACTTATTGATATGTAGAAACTAAAAAGGGCATTAGCCAAGCGAGAAATTGTCCCTCTCATGTTTATACATCCATAATACATACATACATTACATATTGAGTATCGACCCTACTCTACTCTCATTTCGAATGTGATACGCAATGTTCTATATGCTACTACTACTACTACATATACGTAGTTAGGACGATGAATATAAGGAAAGCGAAGCATCTGGAGAGAAAATGTTTTTCGCCAACAGTTTCCTAATAAATTTAAAGGCTAGTCATTTCGTCTGATCGTTTCTATCCGTCACATTTGCTGCTATTTATTGACGGGTGAAAGCGGGTTTTTCCTATCTTTTTACGCGCTCAGTCATGATCGAGACCGAAGTGAGAAACGTAAATAAAAATTCTTCTGTCCGATATATCTCCAGTGTTGTGGAAATTTTTGCTGAAGAAAGTACAGTACGTATTCGAATACCCGCCGCTGCTTACCTGCTAATCGGTGTTATGTTAATTTCGTTTCGTTGATAAATTTTCGTCGCGTGCGGTCGGTTTCCGACGAGTCTGCGACATTTTTTTTTCCGGCTTTCTTTCTTTCTTTCGTATCGTTTTTATATTATTCTCGATTCCTTGTTCATTTGTCACAAATTCGAAAACGGATAATGAACGGAAACCGATCGACGTCGGCAACGACATTCGCAAGTAGGGAAAAAGACGTCAACGTCGAAGACCAAACAAGTCGTCGCGTCGCCGACAATCGTCGTTGTTAACGACAGTTCGTTTAGGGTTTTCGGCTTTTATTTTTCGCCATTACTCGAAACTCCTTCGAGGCTCAGATTCGTCGAAAACGATTCGCCATTTACGAACCGCGCAGTCAGTCGTTTGATTTCTGACAAATTATCAGAGAACGAGATATAAAATAAAAACTGAATACGTTGATTAGCGTGTGTGTGTTTCAATATTTACGAGGACCCCAGCTAATAACTTTTTATAAATATGACCGTTCGCAGCTCGAGTTGCTATTACCGCAGTAGCACGATTGATGATGATTACTGTCAACGGAAGTCAGTGAAGAAAAGTTTTTCGGCATTCGTTCTCGGAGGTACGTACAAGTAGAGTTAAGATTTGAGTTCGCTGTAGGCTCGAAACTGAATCTGATACGATATTATGAATCTGAATATGATTCTGATATGATTTTATAAATTGATTCTGAATTTTTATGCTTTTATGAATCTGAATCTGATGTAGACTAGATAATCTCGTGATCGTCATAATCTCCTGCTTAGACGAGACTCGTTCATCAAATAAGCTCAATCTGTAAATTTAATTAAGCGATTGCATTTTTTTTGTTCTCGCTAGTCGAAGAATGAAAAGAAATAAACAAAAGAAAGTCTAATCCCGTAATCTTATTTGCGAATAAGACGAAAATTCTTTAGAATTAAGAACGAGCTGACTTCGTCTCTCTGTTCATTGAAACGTCTACGCACATGTATAACAAACAAATTTTAATTAAAATTAGCTAAATTAAAGTCCGTCTTAGCGAATATTAATGAAATTTAAAATAGTTCTGATGCATTCCGCTGCATTAAGTACAGTTTCTACGCATGAGCGATTTGCATGACATATGCAAATTCTTCAGTTTTTTTGCCCCGATAAGTTTTTCTCATGCAAATCCGTAGTTGGCATCAGTGATATTGTAATTGGACCGAAGAACAAGGTAATAGGTAGTTATTAGTCGGCTCATGATTTCCAGGCGAGAGGCTTATCGGCGCACTCAACGAGCAATATATGAGCTCGATAACGTTACCTTCGGCAAGAAAGCCAATTAAAGAAATGTTTTCAATAATGCCCTTCTATGCTATTTCCCATTTCGAAAAATATCTACCCAATTAGAAACGTGAAAACTGGAAAGAGTATGCTTCGACTCCAAAAAAGATGCCTCAATGAGGAATATAGCTAATTTTCCTCATAGAGCTAAGAGCAATACCTGAAATTTGTCTGCAAAGTTGTTTTGCTGAAACTTTCCACGAAAACATTTCCTACCACTCTCATGTTTTTTATTTACTTGACCCAACACATTTTGCTCGTAATGTGTTGTTTTTTTAAAAACACATCTTTACTAATTAGATTTGAGTTTGATCAGAAAATTGAAACGTGTTGCGTGGTGTTATTAATCAACAAAAAAAAATCGTTTCCGAATACATTATTGTAGGCCCAAAGTTTATTAAGTGGTAGGAGAGCGAAAAGGCTTTTAATAAAAAGGAAAAAATGTATTTCAAAATGTTACGTTTTATCGAAGAAAGTTATTTTTGCCAAATTGAGTTCATCTGCGTGGATTCCAACATGAATTATTTGTATGCATTATTCTGCCAAAACTCTTATGAAACATTTTCGAATCTCTGTAAGAAATGTTAACGTAATTTTTGTATATCGCAAAATTGCAATAAACCCAAAGTGAACTTGAGTTTCATAACGACGTACAGTGGTTCAACTTCAATAGTCGTTGAAACTAAAAACCTGTTTGTAAGTACATTCGAATGGCTTGCAAAATTAGCGGTAAAACTTTTAATCACCGTCGAAAAACATCGAAAACAGACCCTTCGGCAAGAGGAGCGAGTTGAAAGGTTCAACCAACTGTCGCGTCTAAATTTCTCCGAGACAATTCTTCGCTGGAGACTTTAAAAAATTCCATTGTGGCTTTTCTGAACTCAGTTTTTCCAATATCCAATTCGAATACAAATTCGTCATTTCGCATTTATCGTGCTTCGCGTTGCATTGTTGCAATGTTCCGAATGCAACATTTTTTTCATCTTTCAAAGCTTATTGAGGTCGAATTTCCAATAAGAATTCGTCAAATTTTGACAGGCTTTTGTGGGAAAAAAACCCAGCAAAAAATACTGGTTGAAACTAAAAATTGGTTCGAAACAGAAAGATGCTGCTTGTCTAGGTCGGCGGAAAAACCGACACATGCTCATGTTATAAGATGATGATCTCTTTGGTTAAGTTGTTTTAAAGTCAGTCGAAAGGATCCCCTAATGAATCAAAAGAAACAGCCCTCAGTACCCGAGCCAGGCACTATGGACCTGGTCGTTCGCAAAGACACATTTCCACACGTTTACTTTCTTCGTCCGTAGTGTCGAAAGAACAACTGAGAGGAACTCATTTTGTTTTACGAAGACGTGTTTTTCTTTCGAGTCATTTCTACGTGGCGAATGGGATTTAGCCGGCTTAGTATTCGATTTTGCTAGTGTTTTAGAAGATCTGATAGTGTTTACGATGGGCTAAGTTAACGTGCACAACGAAAAATTGTGTCATTTTTCATATGAATCCGACACGATAGTCGAACGACTAGCGTAATTTTATTGTCTAATACAGTAAACGAATCCGTAAACGAATGCTAATCGAAGCGTAAGTTACAGTATACCAGCGTACCGCCACTGTTATCGATGCCGTCGTACCGTAGACCGCCTCCGCTGAAGGATGCTAAGCCGGTATCCGGTCCTTTTTTGGAACCATTATACAAATGGCTCGCAGCTGGTATTCATTTATCTCGCGGAGATTTTTTGCCCGATTTTTAAATATATATGTCTCGTTTTCTTTACTGGTGGTCCTCTGATATATATCACCAAGATGAAAGAAACATTGAATGCAACTTTCTTCCAATCGCCAGACTTTACAGCAAAAGGTGCGTTAATTTTTTTGATTAACTTTGATTCGTTTATAGATCGTTTATCATTGTAGATAGTTTTGTAATTTGCGAGACAGTCAAGTCAAAAAAATTCCAGCTAATCATGAATTAATTTAGAACGACTGAACGTCGAACGACTGAACGTCGAACGACTGAACGTCGAACGACTGAACGTCGAACGACTGAACGTCGA
>JAQGBA010000836.1:0-23031 GCA_034698125.1 Prionchulus punctatus
CAATGACGATATCGGGCAATTTCAGGGAACTGAGAGAAAGAAACGTAAACGCGCTGAAAATTTTATGCGAAGCGCTCGAAAAGAACCGAAACGACGCTCGCCTGTGGTTTAATTATTTGATTTTATACAAATTTCAATCCAAATCGTCGTCGGACGTCGACGAAAATAGTTTCCAGAAATTGAATCGCAAGGCGTTGGAGTTCGCTCGTTGTTGTTGTTTTTTGTTTTTTACTGTATACTGTATTACCCTGTATACAGTATGCAACACCTTTTTCAAAGGTTCTATGATTCATCATGGCTGCTATTTGGTCATCATCTCCTCTACTTCGCCAAGAAATACAGTTCAACAGTATTTCACCAAGAGGTATAGTTGATGTAGGTATAGTACAGTATCGTATACTATACACCTAAAATTTTTTTCTACTATGTTATAATAACATAGCATAAATTTTACAAAAGTTTTAAGGTATAGTTTAGTATACAGTATACTGGAAAAAAATCTTTCGAGCATAATTCCAGTATAGCATGAATTTCAGTACACAATCCATGATGAAACAAAAACTTTCCAAAACCTTTTATAGAAAATGTATTTTCAATACTATCTGCCAACATCTAGATATCATTTTGATAAATGCTGTTGCAATCCAAAAATACAAAAACTAACAAAATACAACAAATATCTTCTTTTCGAATTTATGCAAGACCAAGTGAAGAAGATGCACCATGCAACCCATGTGCCTATTCGCCCAAATCACTTCATGTTCTTCTTGTAATTGATCAAATTTGCCCTCTTTGTTTTCAACAAAGCTTTCATCAAAATTTGGATCACCGCTAAAATCTTCCTCTTCCTCTTCATCATCATTCATTCAAGTCGATTTGAAAGATTGTCGATGTCGTCGTCATCGCTCACACCATCTTCCTCCAAATTATTTTCAATCAATTCAGTTTTATCAAGAACTATAGGAGCGCTACTTTTCGAAGGTTAAGGTTCATCAGGGACACTATTTCTCCCTAACATTATGATTGACATGGTCACTACTTCACTAAGGAATTTAGTTGTTCTATACACTATTTCACCTTTGACAATGAGTAAAGATATATATTTTAATTGACTTTAAATGAAAAAACAACATAGATATACAGTATGTTAATTGACTTTGCGAAAAACAGATATAAAGTAAAAATGGTAAAAAGAATGTCCTGAAGGGCAAAGCCCTTTTCGAAAATTGTGTAATTCCTGCCTTTTATGTCCGAAGGGTTTCGCAGATGTCATGAACCTCTTATTCCTGGCTTTTATGATGGAAGGATATGTAGGGAATAATTACAGGGTGTGCCATGTGCATTTTCTATTTCAAATTCTTATGTAAGTAATTTTTAAATTAATAATTTGTTGTTTTTAGTGCATTATGATGTTTTTTTTGGTTAATAACAAATAAAACATTTCAGTGCAAGTGAAAAGTTTTCTATTGGCAAAATTGTTTGCGAATGTGATTGAACAATTTTTTCAAATAATGGACAACCTAAAACAAGAGTAACAATGAAAACGAAAATTGGATTGAAATAAATGAATGTATTCGAACTAAGTACCTGATCATTTCCAAAAAGGTGAGACAATAGCATTTTCCACCCAAACGCAACATTAACTCCGAAGACAATTGGGGAAAACACGAACTTTTGATAATGCATGGACAAAACAGTTAAAAACCAGGAGGCAAAATGGAGTGGAAAATTGAAGACCAACGAATGTCTGCTAACTCTAAATAATAATAAAACTACTTTATTCAAGTATCCCAAAAACCGTTAATACCACATTAAGCGAATCTAATTGGTAAATGATAATTGGTAACAAACATTTAACTAGCTATTTTTCTTATTTATGGTTTATGGCATCCATGTTGCATAAACATGTACAACTGATAAGTTATATCATATGCTATAGTAACCAGCGAGTGTTCAGTATACAAAATAAGTACGTATAAAATAAATGAAAATGTTGTTCAGTATGTAGATCTGATAGCTTGTTGCGCAGCCTATTGCATTCAAGTAAGCACGTCCGCATTTTAAGCAACAAATCCTTGGACCCAGCTAGATTGCATAACTTACTCTACTTAAGAAAACTTCATGTTAGCAAGATTTTCTATTCTACCATAGTTTCTATCATTTTTTTATCTTTATAATAAAAAGAAGATATTCTATTAGTCGCTTATGTTGTATAAATGTGTCATCATCTATTTATAGCGTAGTATGACGCATGACTTTACATCCAAAATAGCATCAAATGAAAGTAACTTCATTTTCATCCAGTTGGCTAACATATGATTTCAGTTGATTTTATCTCTCTTGTATGTTCACTTACAGCGCTGAATGCATCTGTGATTCTGAAATGCATGGTAGAACTGGGTAATGTCCCATGAAGGTGGCTTCAATGGTAATGACTGTAATGATGCTGATAACGAAAACAGGAACCAGTGTTCCTAGCGCAGTGTTGCTGTTCAAATTTAAAAAACAAGCGAAGTCTGAAGCCAGTCCATCCAAATTTGAGGCACTGGTCGCAATGGTGATTACCAGTGGAACACCTGCAAACATTATCAAATTACTTCTAATTTTTGTATTTAATTTGCGTAAGCAGTTACCGATGCAAGTAACAACTGTATAACTTTTCGATAAAATACTTCCATTTGAAATGATTTGAGTGTAAATGCAGTACGTTTGCATGGCTTCCAAGAAAAAACATGAAAAGCTCACCAAGTAAAAGAATTGCAGACATATTGCACTGATTCGGCAAGCAATCTAAATGTTGGCATATTATGCAATGTAACAGAAAACAAACAAAATATGAACAGGTTACTGTCTCATCGACTCTATACGACATCAGCAGTATAAAAAGGTGAGCGACCACCAGAGAAAATTCTTCACCAAAATGCAGCCATCGTTCGTACGCTCTCGATCTGTTGATAATATTTCATAACTTCATCGACATCGACACTCAATAGATGCAATAGACAAAACATTACTGGAATATTTCCAATACAACCAATGATGCTGTTAATGTGCCAATGATCCACGTGCAACCAAGTACTTTTAATATATTAACCGCAATTTGCTGATTTACAGACATTGGATTCATCTAAAATGAGGTAAGTGTTAGAAACAGCATTAATGTGATGCTAAAATTGATGCTTTCTTTTTCAGAAGAATTAGTATTTGATGAAATAGTTGTGGTTGATGCAATAGATATACCGCTCGCGCTTGTTGTACTTGTATCATTATCAGTTTCAGTGGAAATTGCTGCAGTAATTGCATTAGTAGTATTTGAAGTTGATTCTGGTGTTGAATCTATAAGAGGAAAGTTATCATTGAAAATTGTAGGTACCAAAATGCAAAATAATATTAAAGTTACTTGTCGCTGCTTTATCAGGAATGGCTGATGTAATTAGAGTTGAAGGATAAAGAGTGTTTGTAGTTGCAGTCGCGCTATACACTTTTGAAGTTATTGTAGCAAGTTTTAAAGTTGGCGTCTCTGCTGCCAATGTTTTCTGTTCCCAAGTTGAAACTGCTGATGAAGTAGCACTTGTTGCGCTCGTTGCAGAATATTTGGTGGTAACACTTGCAGTTAAGTTGTTCTCTTTTGATGTCATTGCAATAAGGTTTGAACCTGTTGTTTGCACTGAAGTTGGAGTTGTACTTGAAGTTGCACTTGTACTTCTAACGGCAGTATCAGAACTTGCTGCATTAAAACTTGCAGTTGCACCGGCAGTTGTAGATTTACTTGAAGAAGTTGTTTGTCCTATAATCGAATTTCACAGATGATTGAACTAAAACAATTCGTAGCGTTAATTTTAATATCTGGAGTTGAAGTATGTAACTTGTACTAAAGTGTAACAAAACTTAATCTTAAAGGCATTTGCGCAAATGGAAATGTGTCAAAAATAGATTGTAACCATGTCACACTTTTCATCTTTCATAAAAAAATTTAAATCAATTGTTTCTACTGCCAGTTTTTGGATAGCTAATAAGTGAGTGGAAAAGGGTTTATCAAAGAATGTCATGACGATCTGCTTGTTAAAGAATTTAAGTTTTGTTACCATATGTAGTTATGTTGTCGAGAGTCGCGGTCGAAATTGTTGAGACGAACGTCAACATCGATGAAGCTGATATACTTGCTGGAAAAAGTACAAAATTTTAAAAAGTGTAACACTATAAAGTTCTAAGTACAGATTGTTTAAATCATTGTAAGCTTACAAACAGAGTTAAAACCGCATGTTGAATTGCTGATTTGTTCGACTGGCCCGCCTGTAAATCATCAAAGGAACTGAACTGTCTTTGAAAATCTATTGTAATCTTTAGTTTTACTTACTTAAGATAATTTGACAGAGAACAGAGACAGCGAGGGGATTCCCGCATATGATTAGACGCCATTGGACGCTATTCACATCATTTGCTGTTACTGTAGCGCATGGGCTGTCAGAAGCATCGGCAGTATTGAAGCTGTTATTTATCTGTGGTGTATAATCTAATAACTTTCCATTGCCCCAATAAAGACCAGGCTGCGATGTTTGATTGGTATAATTCAAGGATAACCAAAAAAATCTATTAACCACATTGGAGCTCAACCTAAAGTAAAATCTTTAGTTGGTTCGCTGAATGAGAAGTACAAGACAGCATAGTCTTGTTTCTAGATACGCATTACAATAGAGATGAAAGGGTGTCCCAATCTGATTCACACTCCAGTATTGGCAAATGAGAACGGTTATCAACGTTCGTAAGGCAATAATTTTCCGCGTTTGATTTATTCATCATTTGTTCTGGTACAAATTTGTAGCATTGGTTTGGATTTGATTTGCTGAATACCCATCCATCCGGACATGCATCTGAACAAAAATGTTCAAAAGTTCCTGTTGGTGATGGTCATTGTCAATTAAAAGTCAATGTCAAGGTATCAAGTTCTTATTGCTACTTTTCCTCAGTGCCTCAGGGCGTAAGGTGATGACTTAATTTGATTGAATACAATTGTAAACAGGTTTATAATGAGAATTATTGTTGCGGGCCATATTTGTAGATTCATGTTGAATCAATCTGTTGTAAATGCAAATGAATTTCGAACTAAACTTAATCTTAGGCATTTGCGCAAATGGAAATGTATCAAAAATAGATTGTAACCATGTCACACTTTTCATCTTTCATAAAAAAATTTAAATCAATTGTTTCTACTGCCAGTTTTTGGATAGCTAATAAATGAGTGGAAAAGGGTTTATCGTTTATCAAAGAACGTCATGATGATCCGTTTGTTAAAGAAATTAAGTTTTGTTACCATATGTAGTTATTTTGTCGAGAGTTGCAGTCGAAATTGTTGAGGCGAACGTCGACATCGATGATGCTGATATATTTGCTGCAAAGAGTACAAAATGTTAAAAAGTGTAACACTATAAAGTTCTAATTACAGCGAGTCTAAATTACAGTAAGCTTACCAACAGAGCTAAAACTGCACATTGTGTTGTCGATTTGTTTGACAGGCTCGTCTGTAAATCGTCAAAGCAATTGGACTGTCCTCGACAATCTGTTTTAATCTTTAGTTTTACTAACTTAAGATAATTTGACAGATAATGTTGAAACTTCCTTCGCATGGATTTGGAGACCAATTGACGCTAGTCGCATCATATGCCATGGCTGTTGTGCAAGGGGCGTAGGAAGAACTGGCAGGGGAGGGGTTAATATTGAACCAGTATTTCGTGTGCGGTGCATAATCTAATAACTTTCCATTGCCCCAATAAAGACTTTGATTGCAATAAATCAAGGATAACCAATAGTAATCATTATATGTATTGTTGTTCATCATCCTAAATTAAAATTCTTCGTTGGTTCGCTGAAAGAGAAGAACAAGACAGTATAGTCTTGTTCTGGATACGCGTTACAATAGAGATGAAAGGGTGTCCCAATCTGATTCAGTCTCCAGTATTGGCAAATGAGAACGGTTATCAACATTCATAAGGCAATAATTTTCTGCACTTGATTTATTCATTGGTTGCAGTACAAATCTGTAGCATTGGTTTGGATTTGATTCGCTGAATGCCCATCCATCTGGACACACATCTGAAAAAAAAGTTCAAAAGTTCCTGTTGGTGATGGTCATTGTCAATTAAAAGTTAATATCAAGGTAACAAGTCGCAAAATGTCTTGTCAAGGTATCAAGTTCCTATGGTTACTTTTCCTCGGTGCCTCAAGACATAAGGTGATGACCTACTTTGATTGAAAAAACAATTGTAAACAGGTTTATAATGAGAATTATTGTTGGGCGCCATTTTTGTAGAATCATACCTGGAGTTGAAGTATGTAACTTGTACTGTTGTAACTAAATTTAATCTTAAAGGCATTTGCGCAAATGGAAATGTGTCAAAAGTAGATTGTAGTCATGTCAGACTTTTCATCTTGCATAATAAAATTTAAATCAATTGTACTGATTAATTGTACTATACTGTCAGTTTTTGGATAGCTAATAAGAGAATGGAAAAGTGTTTATCAAAGAATGTCGTGACGATCCGCTTGTGAAAGAAATTAAGTTTTGTTACCATATGTAGTTATTTTGTCGAGAGTAGCAGTCGAAATTGTTGAGGCGAACATCGACGTCGATGATGCTGATATTGTTGCTGCATAAAGCACAAAATGTTAAAAAGTGTAACACTATAAAGTTCTAATTACAGCACGAGTCTAAATCATAGTAAGCTTACAAACAGGGCTAAAATCGCATGTTGAGTTGCCGATTTGTTGGACTGGCCCACCTGTAAATCATCAAAGGAACTGTCTTTGAAAATCTATTGTAATCTTTAGTTTCGCGTACTTAACATAATTTGACAGACTACGCTTAAGTTTCCTAGGCAATTCCACATTTTACGTTGAACGCTAGTCGCATTATATCCTTGTAGTGTTACGCATGAGTAGCTGGGATTAATGTTAGTTGGAGGGAAGCTGTATGTCAACTGCAGTGTATGATTTAATAACTTTCCATTGCCCCAATACCAACAAGGCTGCGATGTTTGATTATAATTCAAGGATAACCAAAATTGATAAGTATACATATTGGAGCACATCATCCTAAATTAAAATTCTTAGTTGGTTCGCTGAATAGTCTTATTCTAGATATGCGTTACAATAGAGACGAAAGGGTGTCCCAATCTGATTGAGTCTCCAGTATTGGCAAACGAGAACGGTTATCAACATTCGCAGGGCAATAATTTTCTGCACTTGATTTATTCATTGGTTGCAGTACAAATCTGTAGCATTGGTTTGGATTTGATTCGCTGAATGCCCATCCATCTGGACACACATCTGAAAAAAAAGTTCAAAAGTTCCTGTTGGTGATGGTCATTGTCAATTAAAAGTTAATATCAAGGTAACAAGTCGCAAAATGTCTTGTCAAGGTATCAAGTTCCTATGGTTACTTTTCCTCGGTGCCTCAAGACATAAGGTGATGACCTACTTTGATTGAAAAAACAATTGTAAACAGGTTTATAATGAGAATTATTGTTGGGCGCCATTTTTGTAGAATCATACCTGGAGTTGAAGTATGTAACTTGTACTGTTGTAACTAAACTTAATCTTAAAGGTATTTGCGCAAATGGAAATGTGAGATTGTAATCATGTCAGACTTTTCATCTTGCATAATAAAATTTAAATCAGTTGTATCTACTGTCAGTTTTTGGATAGCTAATAAGAGAATGGAAAAGGGTTTATCAAAGAATGTTGTAATGATCCAGTTGTAGAAGAAATTAAGTTTTGGTTACCATATGTAGGTGTCATTGCAATAAGTTTTGAACCTGTCGTTGGCACTGAAGTTGCCATTGTACTTGAAGTTGCACTTGTACTTGTAACGGCAGTAGCAGAACTGGCTGCACTAAAACTTGCAGTTGCACTGGCAGTTGTAGATTCACTTGAAAAAGTTGTTTGTCCTATAATCAAATTTCACAGATGATTAAACTAAAACAATTCATAGCATTAATTTTGGTACCTGGAGTTGAAACATGTAACTTGTACTATAGTGTAACTAAACTTAATCTTAAAGGCATATGTGCAAATGGAAATGTGTCGAAAATAGATTGTAGCCATGTCACACTTTTCATCTTGCATAATAAAATTTGAATCAATTATACCTACAGTACTGCCAGTTTTTGGATAGCAAATAAGAGTGGAAAAGGGTTTATCAAAGAATGTCGTGACGGTCCGCTTGTAGAAGAAATTAAGTTTTGTTACCATATGTAGTTATGTTGTCGAGAGTTGTGGTCGAAATTGTTGAGGCGAACGTCGACGTTGACGTCGATGATGTTGATATATTGCAAAGTTGATATGCTGCAAAGAGCACAAAATGTTAAAAAGTGTTACACTATAAAGTTCTAATTACAGCGAGTCTAAATCATTGCAAGCTTACAAACAGTGCTAAAACCGCCCGTTGAGTTGGTGATTTGTTCGACAGACGTGTCTGTAAATCATCAAAGGAACTGAACTGTCTTTTAAAACTTATTGTAATCTTTAGTTTCGATTACTTAATGTAATTTGGCAGAGAACGTACCAAGGTCCTTCGCATGGAAAAGGATACAATCCGCTGATGGTAGAGGTCGCTGCATATGTGTATGTGCATGGGTTTAAGGGATCACCTTCAGTACTGAAGCTGGCGCCTTTCATCTGCGGTGTATAATTCAATAACTTTCCATTGCCCCAATAAAGACCAGGCTGCGATGTTTGATTTTTATAAGTCAAGGATACCCAAAACATAGAATAATATGTATTGGAGCACATCGTCCTAAAGTAAAATTCTAAGTCGGTTCGCTGAAAGAGAAGAACAAGACAGCATAGCCTTGTTTCTAGATACACCTTACAATAGAAGCGAAAGGTTGCCCCAATCTGATTCAGTCTCCAGTATTGGCAAATGAGAACGATTATCAATCGTAGGGCAATAATGTTCTGCGCTTGATTTATTCATTGGTTTCAGTACAAATGCATAGCATTGGTTTGGATTTGATTCGCTGAATGCCCATCCATCCGGACATGCATCTGAAAAAAAATGTTCAAAAGTTCCTGCTGGTGGTGTCATTGTCAGTTAAAAGTCAACGTCAAGGTAACAAGTCGTAAAATGTCTTGTCAAGGTATCAAGTTCTTATTGTTACTTTTCCTCGGTGCCTCAGGGATTAAGGTGATGACCTACTTTGATTGAAAACAATTGTAAACAGGTTTATAATGAGAATTATTGTTGGGCGCCATTTTTGTAGAATCATGTTGAATCGATCTGTTGTAAATATGAATGAATTCTGAAATAATATCTCCTAAAAAAACGAAGAAATTGAAATAGGTGAAAGTTCCTTTTGGGACTAAACAGGCCTTCACATATTCCAAACCATTGTGCATTAGAATATTTGTGCTATTTGTTGGAAAATTTCATGATAAACTGGACAATGAGTTGAAAAATTATCTGACTTTGTACATAAAATAAACTACTTTATTACCATGCCAAACACTTCAGGTTCAAATTATAAATTCCAACAACCAACAATAGAGTTATTGGAAAACAGTTTATGTTGTTAATCAAAAACGCAAATGGCCATCCGAGACAACGGATGTCATGTTCCGAATTCATATATTGATTTTCGAACATGGAGTTAAATTTTTTAAAATTCGGCCCAATTATATAGGCAGCCAGATGAACAGATTTTTTGTTTTATTTACAATTTACCTCGACTCGGCGGGTTCTTTATTGTTTACATTCTGCATACTTGCTCATCTTTTTAGAAAATTTCTTAAGTTTTACTGTATGCCAAGAATAATTTTGATTTAAAAATAATGTCTTGTTTCCCTGATTTTATCCAACTGTCTATCCGTCCATCCGTCCTGATGAGTTCTTTATTTCGAAATTCAGTCGTTTAACTTCGTTTGCCGGAAATTAGATGATTTTCACTGGCTTATGTTTATTTTTCAACACTTTCGAACGTCTGCCGAGAATTTTAGCCGTGTTTGGTCGCGCTGGATTTCGCCTGCTTAGATTTTTTTCTGCTGCTTTTCATTTATTTCTCGCTTGGTTTATCGAGACGACAGACGCGGGCCGGCCGAGTATTCTTAACCACATAACTTTGTATTTAAAAACACGAAAACTATGAGCAACATTACACCTTGGCAATTGGCCAACATACCCTTCGCTTCTACAAAACATCGCGAGGAAAAATATTTTGCAGACCATGTTTTGGAACCATGGTTCGTTGTACTCGAAAAGGCGTTAAAAAACGAACCGACTAGCTTTAATAGAAATAATCTTGCGTTTACTCTTTACAGTTTAAAAAATATAAATTCATCAAGTCGAGGAGGCGTGGTGCTTGAATTTGAGTGAAGTCGAAATGATTGCTGAAAGTTCAGTGGCTGATGTTAGGAGGGTCAGTTTTGAATTAAAGTAAAGTCTTATTAATTAATTACCGGCCTGATAAATAAATCAGAGCATTTAGTGGCTATGATTTTTATTGCTTATTAGTCTCGCTTTTTAGTTCAGTAATTGTTTTTTTATTTAGGCATTTTTTAGGACACATTTTTTGTAAGATTGGTCCTTTGCTTGTATAGGGCTGCAAGAGTATATCCCATGCTATTTTAAAACAAGCAGTAGTAAATCTGGTTCTGGTAGTCCATTCATTTGGTACCAAGGTATACTATTTTATAAGGAACTATGCAGTTATAGTATAGTGTGAAAATATTGTGAAAAACAGCAACAAATGCGTGAAGCATATTTTGTTCTCAACTAACTTTGTTACAGTAACGGAAAATTTACTTACTCGAGTAATAACTGTAGTTCCTTAGTAACCTTAGTAACTAAAAAAGTAGTTACAGCTCCAGTCTAATACAGGATGTCCTAAAGTTCAGAACACATCACATTAAAAAAACTTCCATTTCAAATGATGGAGAGAATTTGAAAAATATGCTTCAGATTAAATGGCATTGTTGCCTGGTTATGTTGATTGCAAAAATGATTTTCTCAAATAACTATGTCACACCAGACTAGCACATTTACACCGATGTTACGCATATGCAGTACATTTGAAGAATTATATATTTTTTTATTGAAGTACTTGAAACTGCAAAACAATTTTGGAAACCAGGAATTTAGCAAACCGGTTGTCTAAGCAGCAAGCATGACATCAAAATCACAACTTTATTACATTTATTTGATGTTATGTTTCGGAACCATGAGGATGAACACACGGCAAAGATAGAGTACGTCAAAGTGGTGATATTAACAGAAGGCACATTCACATTCATGTTCATATTCACACCCATGCACACATTTGCATCTGCATCTACAGCGATATCCACATACATCTGCTACCACATCCACATCCATTTCTAAATAAATATTAGCACGTACTGTAGATTCCAAATCAACATCATCCATGTCCACATTGTCCATCCTCATCCACATCTGCATCCTGTCCACATCCATTCCACATTCTCATCCACATCTGCACCTCTTTGCAATGTCTGCAATGACGCGCGATCTTATTGCTGCGATCATTTTACGTGTCTTTTTACATGTCCTTTTTCATCTGGACAAAAATCTGCAAAAATGTTAAAAGGTAGATTCATTGCCGAACTAAGGGCCTTTGACATGAAAGGTTCAGGTCGTGTTCAGGCCATGTTTCAGGTAAATGTTCAGGTCATGTTCATATCATGTTTCAGGTAAATATTCAGGTCATATTCACGTCTTGTTCACATCATGTTCAGGTCATGTTTCAGGTAAATGTTCAGGTCATGTTCACATCACATTTAGGCCAATTTCCAGCTAATGTTCAGGTCATGTTCCAGGTCACATTCAGGTCAATTTGTAGGTAATGTTCATATCATGTTCAGGTCGTCTTCCAGGTCACATTGAAGGTCACGTTCAGGTCATGTTCCAGGTCATGTTTAGGTTATATTCAGTGTGATGAGGCACTTTTCCTTTGCATCATGTTTTGAATCATAGGCTTTCTGCCTACGTGCTTCTGGAATATTCAAAGATGATTCATCAAGCTAGTCACATTTCTTCACCATCATCCTCTTGTTTCTACATTATTCAATAACCATCTTATTAGAGCTAGTGTTGAAATGTTGCCGCAGTGCTAGAAGCTAAGCTTCAAGCATGGCGCCTACGATTTTATAATTTATAATATATTTCTTGCTGTTTGGATCCTCCAGCCCTTCATTTTCTGTTTCTTTTGTTGTTAATTAATAAAATAATGCTTCTGTAACACTACCTCTGTTACATCAGGTCACGTTCAGGTCATGTTCCAGATCAATATACCACAACGCAATAGGTGTCAATGTCTCATGTAGGTTGGGATGGTCCAATTATTGGTTAGTAGTATTGTTTAGTTCATTGTTTTGAAATCAGGAAATGACCTACTTTGATTGAAAACAGCACTGAACAAGTTTAAAATAAGAATGATAGTCGGGTGCCATGTTTTTAGATTCATGTTGAATCTATTTATTTTAAATCTAAACACCTTCAAATAAATGCTGAAAAACTAAAAAGAAGAATGAATATACAGGGATGATTAAAAATATGGAGCACCCCAATGTGTTATTTTTATACCCCCAAAAATTATACTTATAATTATCGGTTTGAGACACGCTTTTGCATTGACATACCACCTTGTCCGAAGTTAACAGACACAAGGTTTCATTGATTTATCTAAGCTTGTTATGCCCAAAGATGTCCCATGACCCCTTATTTTCGCTATTATGGAGCACATTAGAAAATTATCATTTTATTTTTAGTAATGAAGATAACTTTTACCTTTAACTTTTAAAACTTTATCAATATGATTTGGAAGAGAGTTAACAAGTGATTTGCAATAAGAAATATCTAAGCTTTTCCAAATTTTTTCGATTTCTGTCTTCAGCTGTTCTGCTGACCACACTGATTTGCCTGTGAGTCGACGATTGATTTCAGACCAGATGTTTTCGATTGGATTAAGATCCGGCGATGTCGGCGGCCAGTCTAGGCACTTGATTTTGCACTTCTCGAACCAAACACGTGCTTTTTCAGCTTCATGGCACGGCGTGTTATCTTGCTGAAATAGCCACTGACCAGGCTGTTGGCGCTTTTTCTCCGCCACATATTCCAGCAGAACAGTGCTGAGTAGATCGATGTACAACTGAGCCTTCGGACGACCTTGATAAACACCGGGGGACCAGGGCCATCCTTTGTAAAGCACCCCACATGCTGACCCGACCATCACCACCCTGCACACGAGGTGCGAAGTTGAACTGGCAGTTGGCCTCCGTACATAGATGATGAATGTGCGCTTGATTCTTGCGATTAAGCGCTTCAAAATGCGATTCGTCGCTGAATATTACCTTGGACCACTGATCTGTCATCCAAAACTGATGCGCTTTGCACCATTGTCGATGAGTGTTGGCTCGCTTTCTCTTCCTGAACAGTGTCTGCTGTTGCGTGTAGCTTCTCAGACCCATTCCGACCAGACGATGTCGAACTGTTGGTGCACTGATGTCTGTATGTATAACTTCTGACCATATCTGAGTCAATTCATGGCTTCCCATCATCCGATCCTTTTTTTGCGAGGCGTCTGAGTTGGCGATCACCAGGGGAAGTTGACAGATGCTTACGACCTCGACCTGGTCTATCGCCCAAACTCTCCCCATGTGCAATCTTCTTTGCGATATTCTGCACCAGATGACTCGATACCTTAGCACGTCTCGCTATTTCCACCTGGCTGAGGTTCTGATTGAGCAAAACAGCAAACCGCAAAACAGCAACAGCAAAACAGCAACAGCAAAACAGCAACAGCAAAACAGCAAAACAGCAACTTCTCGTCGCTTATCATATGAAACAGCTTTACATCCCGTTGTTAACAAAGCAACTGCAATTGCAACATAAAAACAATGTATTGACACCTCCTTATATTATGTCAGTCATCAGTTAACATTCCGTAAACATGTGGTTTCGTCTATTCTACAAGAATCTGGTATTTTGAGAAATTTCGAGATAGCTCCCTTAAAATGCTCCATAATTATGAACAGCGAAAATAAGGGGTCACGTAACATCTTTGGGCGTAACTCGACAACAAGCTTAGATAAATTAATGAAACCTGCTGTCTGTTACCTTCGGACTAGGTAGTATATCTATGCAAAAACGCGTCTCAAACCGATAATTATAAGTATAATTTTTGGGGGTATAAAAATAGCACATTGGGGGTGCTCCATATTTTTAATCACCCCTGTATATTTTGAACAAAATACACTTTCACCTATATCAAATCATATGCATAAAAATATTGAAAAGTACATATTTGAAACTTCCATAATGGCTCAACAAGAAGTTGAACCACCATTAGATTTTAAAAATAAATTACTTTATTACCATGAAAACATTTTATAATAAATATTTCGGATTATAAATTAACTTCGAAAGTAAAATAAAGTACTTCCCATTTTAAAAAATTGCTGACAGTGAAATTGTTGGTAGTATTAATGGGCAAAATGCAGACTTTCCTGTTCATGGTTAATCTGGAGGAATAATCCTGCTCAGAAGTTGTATTTGACATTGGCTACTTTCAGCAAAATACCAAATACTTAAACTGATTTATGAGCCTTTATCAGTGTCAAAATCCAAAGAATGTTAGCTCTCTAGTGGGGTTGAGCAATGATGACATCATTTAGTGTAAAATGTTCGTGTAAAGTGCATTAAATTTTAAACTATAAATAAACTTTTTAAACAATAAATTTTAAACTAAAAAAGATTACCGATTAGCCTATTCAGATATTGCGAAACAAAAACAGTTCAAAGGAGCGCAAGATGTATGGAATAAAGTCAAGAAAAGAGGGAGGAGAATATGCAAAGACAATGAAGGAGAGCAACTTTTTAGTTTTGGGTGTGCAAATGTGTTAGGTTAAGTATGAGTCCAGAGATTGATAGAAATTGCCAAAACGCAAAAATCCTCATTAAATCCCTGTTTTGCAGCGTTGGAAAATTTTTATCTGATGGAGTTGAAAACTGAAATGGAAAGCCATTCGGAAAGTCGATAAGAAAGTAGAAACAGTTGTTTAGTGAACGAAAATATTTAAATTGGCAGCAATTCATACAATGATGTCTCCATCTAACGAACATATTGTTGAAAAATAGTCTTTATTACCAACAATGTGAAACATTCAATAAGCTGTTTTCAACGCCTTATTAATCATTACTAGAGAAGAATTTCTATTTATCCATCGCATGTCAATGGGTCTTCTCTTTACAAGAAACAGTTTTACGTTTGCTGCAACCTACAAATAAACTGCAGTGGCTAGTTTGTAGGAATTAAATAAAACATTTCCAGCTAATCACCGTGTTATTTAAATAAATCCACCACCTAAAGATACTTTATCCGTCGTCGACAGTAGCTTTAATAGAAGACTATCATACCTTCACAGCACTTCAATCTGTGAGAAAATTGTTTAAGTCTTCGTTTGTTATTGAGCTATTTACTCAGGTTAACTTCATTTAATAAATTAGTAATAGTGACTGACTGTCGGCCAGTATGTTTGTTTATAGTCATTTTGTATTAGGAAGTGGTTTGTAGTTCTTTCAAAAATTAGACCTACATAAAGAATAGTAAATAGTCAGATTCATACAAGGGGCATGTATCGAAACACCAGCAAGTTCTGTTGCAAAATCTCTGTTATGAGCGCGTTTTAAAACAGAGATTTTAATTGATGGATATATTGTTTGATTATTTGCTTCCTGTACATACATATATAAACAAAAATAGTTGATGAACATATTCATTATTATCCTTATCCTTTATCAACTTGAACCTAACTTGAAGAGGCTGACCTTCATTTATTATAATTTTAATGACTAATGAACGTAAATCATCATTTTATGTTACAATGCCGTATTTTAACATTTAAAAATGTTTAATAATTGTTCAAAATTATGACGTGAGGGAATAACATAAAATCAAATTTTGGGGAAAGAGGAGAGCAACTGAATGTTTTTAGTTGAGTTGAAATTCTTTTCTAATCAAAATAGCCAAACTTTTATATTCAGTTACATGCATACTTGCCCCATTCATCTGATTAGTAGGTGTTAATAGGAAACTTTGAACGTTTGTTGGTTGGATTAACGGGTTGGGGGCGGCATTGCAGGCAAATCTCCGGATAACCCTCTTGGGCAGCTTCTCGCACATATTATCTAAGCATGGTTACCAGCTATAGACAAAAATTTGTGATGTCAAAAACCAGTAAAACAAAAAATTTTTAAAAAAATATTACTTGAAATCGCAAAATTTCTAAAGACGAAGTTAACAAGTGGTGCAAGTTAAAGTGCACAATGAATTCAGTGAAAACATTAGATTAGGAGTTGAAATGTTGCTAAAAACCTTATTAGATTTCTAACTGGAAAACAGTCTTAGCAAATAAACTGTGAACATTTTGGTGAAATTCATTATTGTATTTATGTTCTGAATTCTCCTAATAATCTGTGCAGTCCTTCCTTATTACTCTTGGACACGTGCGTTTTTCATCCGAGGCTAAATAATATCAGGCTGGCAGGATGAACTTGGTTGTGTATAATGCCATCTTGGATGTTAACCTTGAACATATAAAATGCTTGATTTGCTTGTAACAAAACGCTTCTTACAAGCAATTACCCTTTGGTAATTAACTGTACATATTAATTTCGGCAGATAAGGAAACTACTAATTCGGTAAATAGTTATAAATTAAATTCGATTGGAATATACCAATTTATTGCCGAATATTCATTTGGTTCAAGCAGCGCTTACAAGACGCTGATAAAAATTATGTCGGACTCCTGAATCCCATACTCAAGCAAACCAATTTCATAATCATAATGAAGTAAACATATTCTGGTGGTGGTTGTTTCAATGTAGAATATCAATCTCAATTTGACGCTTTAACGGTTTATTCCGAATCTTGTTCCAGAAGATCAACGACGGCTACTTGACTCTTTCCATCATTTAAAAAAACAAAGGTTTAGTAAGAGAGGTCAACTATAGTTGAAGGACAACAATAGTCACTGGACAACTGTAGATTAATGTAACACATTACTTCGGTATATCCTCGTACGCGAAATTACTTTTGTAAGTTCTCGCACTGCAAACTTGTTCGGCGTTGTAATTAAAATAATTTGCGAATAACGGATATTGAAAATACCACGCGATCTTGTACATGACGTCGAATGATTCATCGCATTTAGTGAGGATTTAATGAAGAATCTGTTGCAACCACATCGTTCTGGAATTAGCCAGACCATATAAATTACATCACTGGTACATGGAACATAAATGTGATCTGTGATTACCGTATCATTATCAGCGGCTGAAACTGCCAAGAATCGCGCGAGTCTTTTTCATGCACCCATTTTATTTAAAATATGAATAAAAAAACGAATTCAATGGAAACGTTGATATTTTGATATTTTGTCGAAAATAGAAACACGCGCTGTTGATTACAAATTTTTTGAGAGCAACTAAGTGACATATATCAGCTATCTTTCAGCAAACATAACCCACAACCGATGTTCGCCATATTAGTCGCTGATATGCGTGATCACACTATAGTTGGCATGCTTCATTAACGACCGAAATTATTCGATTGGTAAGTTTTATTTTTTTAGCATTATCGTTATTAGGGTCTTAGCTACCTTATCTTTATTTTCTTAATTATGTTTTACCTGGTTTTGTACTTTTCAGTTGGGTACTGGTCAGTTGGTCGATGTGCAGCAAAATGCATCTGCGAGATTTACGCAAAGTGATAATCTGCAATCGAGTGGTTTGAGTCTGTTCAACTTTATTTCAACTTTGATTCAACAAAAACAACGGGATCATGAAACAAATGGAAAAGAGCCCGCTTTTGAAGAAATAACTATGTATTTTCAAGCGCATCACCATTTGGCTGAAAAGGAAGAGCCTATGGATTTTTGGAATCATTGGAGCAACATGTATCCAATGCTGGCGTCATTAACCCAAGATATTTTGGCAATTCCTGCAACTAGTGCTCCAGTAGAACGATTATTTTCTCAAGCAAGCATTTCGGGGAGTAGACAAAGAAAATAATTAGCAGGCCATCAGTTACAAAGAGAGGTTATGTTGAAGACGAATAAACATTATTTCTAAAAATTATATCAGTTTTTCTATTTTGAGTGCGCTCACATTTTCTGGGGACATGCAGAAATAAAATATCATGCTTTTTCAAATTTTAAAAAATTGGTACAAAATGCATTTTTTTGGTATTGGTACAGGAACAAAATAGATGGTACAAGAACAGGTACAGAACAACTTTTTTTTAGGTTTGGTACAGGTATAGGTACAAAACAAAATGAAAAACCTGGTACATTTAGAACAGAATTGTACATACTTCATTGTATTTATTCTGTGATAATTTAGTATCGTGGCAGTTCCTATATAAGGAAATGTTTTTTGCAATAGAGTTAGTTTATTTTCGTTAGTTTGTTAGTTATAAGCGTTGGCTTGTTTCTTTCTCGACAACTACTGTATTGCTCTGCAATTAAGCAATTATAGTTGGAGTTAGTGCAGCCGGGTGCCTCTTCATCAGAATAGTTGGATTATTCTTTAGCTAACTGGTGTGGTTTCCAGCACCACTCAGTAAGTTCCGTATCCTGACAATATAGGAAACTGCACCTGTTACATAAGATTAACAAGATAAGTTTTGCACATATGTCGAAAGGTTGAATGCTGATAGCAAAATGTACAAAATGAGAAAATGCGATAAAACCCAAAACACACGCATCATTCTAAGACAATTTATGGATGGTAATATTCTTTCGGCAATAATTGTAAGTGCTAATATAAGATGACGAAACGTTGTCAGGTGATATTAACTTCGTTTTATGCGAAAAAAGAGTGTTACAGTTGTTAGCTAGTTGTTTGTCAAAATTATGAAACGATCATGTTACCGGCAATCGAAAAGCAGGTTTTCTATTTTCGTAGTCGTGGATCAACCAAAAATTCAAAATCGTTAATTGTGTGAACGACCAGTGCAAATTTTTTGAGCCACAGTTTCGTTCACCATATCGAAGAAAACAAATTGATTTTGAAAGTTTTCAGTCAGTTTCAATCGTTGTCAATCAAAACAAATTATTACTGACGATTCGTTTTTAATCATTTCAAAGAAATTTACAAGAAAGACTAATTTTGTCAGAGAAACATGTCCAGTAACAAGAAACAAAGAAACAAAGAGATTTGCTTATCCTACACAGAAGAATAATTACAATATTTGGAATGTGGAAATTGTCATCGCTATTGATGTTTTAATTTCTAAAAAGGCTCGGCCTTCGCCCTCGTAAAATATGCCAAAGCTACGCTGTAAGAGAAAACATAGCCAATTTTAGTCTCCTAAGTGACAAAATTTCTCACATCGTTCGCAAAAACATTTTTCTAAAAAAACGAGTCAAAACCAAACAATATTGAAAAAAAAAACTTCCAACCGATCCAACCGGTTCGCCTTTTGAACTTGAATACTGAATACCTGAATGTGAAAATTCAGAGGAAATCTGGTATAATTAAAACGCGTGTGAGTCTACCTGCCTTACATACAAACAAACAAAACTCAAACAAATTCGAGAAGGGATTAATAAAAAGTAGACGCGAAGATATTATTAATTAGTTATTATTGTTATAGTTGGGTTGGGTATAGGAGGTTACATCAATAACCTCAATACCTCTAACTTTACAACAAATAACTTGAAACGGCAAAAAAGTAATCAAGACATTTTGCTTCTTAAAAGGCGAAGCGCTCTTTATGATTAAACAATGTGAAATTGCAATAGAATAAATTTAAGTTGTGAATATTTAGAATAATACCGAATTTCCTTAATAGTTAGACCCCCTCGAAAGTTAGACCACCCTTTTCATAAAGTTGAAAAAAAGATAGATCCCTCGATAGATAGAACCGGGTCTAACTATTGAATCATGATTTGAAACCCAAGTATTTCATATTTCATTTCTAAGCAACCATTATTTTAGCGTGCTTTCTGCTGCTAAAATGTTGCTTTAGCAATGATGATTTTTAAATTGTTTTAGTTTCGAATTAGACCAGAGTATGAATCTGATACAGATGAAGAAATACAGTACTGTATGATAGTCGACAAAAATGTCTTTTGTTTGAAGTTACTTACGAACTAAACAAAGAATTCGTCACGGACCATTCAATAACTTTCGACTTTCGACATAAACACTGACTAAAAAATCTGTCAAATTGTTGCAAATTGCATCAGAACACGTTGAATTGAAATTGAGAGCAATTAAAGGAATCAAAACCTCGGCCGCTTGTCCAGCCAATCTGTCAATTCAAATCTACCTGAACATCCATCAAAATTTCATTGGCTTTACTATCAAAATCCTTTGGACATAAGAAATACACTAAAAACGTTCTTAAATTTCGACAAGGGGCATATGGCGATGAATTTTCATAGAACATTAGTCGAGAATATTACAATGTTAAAATAATGAAGCAATAAGCAAACGACCATAGGAGGGAAACAATTACTGGTTGGATATCATCCGAAAAATCGAGTTCATTTTATAATGTTGGAAAATGTTCCGGCATCAAAAAAGTGTGGCAAGCAAGTTTCGGAAATTCAAAAGCGTTCCGAACGACTCGCATATACTGTACGAAGAAACATACGGATTGAAGAAACAGATTCAGTTGTGCGATTGAATTTTTCTTTGATTGCTGACAATGTAACCCGTTGCAAACGTTATTAGTTTTTGAGTTTTATTAATTTTAGTCCTTGTCTTTCAAATTACCAATGTCTAACAACTGCCCAGCATATAAACGTGTGATATAAAGATAATAAAGAATCGAATACACAGGTATATGTGAATTTTTTATATGAAGAAATTGAAGCATAAAATATCCAGTTTTTCATATGAAGACAAAAAAACCAAATGGTTCGTTTGATTTGTAAATGTAAATGTTTAGATAAATATTAAGAGTAAAAAGACAAGAGTAAATTTAACAACTCTTGGTTTGTAAATCCTCCAATAAACAGATGTTTCTGATTACATTAGTTCATGGATATGAACTGTTTATTCACTGATTGAATGTTGTTTAATTGTGGTTGCACACAAATGACTTGACAAGGGGAGAGATGGGAGAAGAGGGGAATCTGGAAATCCACAAAGATTTAATTTCTTGAATCGTTATTGCAGTGAATTACTCTGTTTTCAAATTAATATTATGGTTTTAAAATTACATTTTTTATAAATAACTACCATATTGGCTGTGAATGAATTTAGCTTTTTATTGAAACAGTTTTATAAAGACTTAATATACTTTGGGCACTGCATCAGATGCTTTTGGCACTAAATAGTGAGCACCAGAAATGGATTCTTTTAGCACCAGAATAGGCTAAAGTGGCACCAAAATAGATACATTGACACCAAATTAATTAGGGCAAGCAAAATGAGGTAAACAGCGCCAACCAGTTACCTTTTTCAATTTTTAGGCTTAGGCTTAGGCTTAGGCTTAGGAGTCCCTTTTCTTGCAGGAATGCGATCTAAGCCTAAGCCTAAGCCTCAAAATTGAAAAAGGTAACCGGATTACCCAATAGTACCAATTTTATTTCTTACTGACAACAAATAAGGACATTATATTAATTTAACAAAAATTAAAACTTAATTAATTAAAGAGAAACCTCCTTAATTGCTTCCAACAAAAAAATATAGTTAATTGAAATGCATAAAAACTAACCGTCAGAATATCACTAATAATTTTAAGATAAACACTACTTCTCACAATCTACTACGTAAATATGGTGCCAAATTCATCCAAATTTGGTGCCTCTTTTAGTTTATCGAAGATTTGGTGTCATATGAGCCATTTTAGTGCCACATAATCTAAGCAGGTGCCACTACATCTAATTTGGTGCCATTCTATATATAGTAGGTGCCAAATGTGTCTAATTTGGTGCTATTCTATATAGTTAGTGCCAAATGTGTCTAATTTGGTGCCAGTTGCATCTAATGCAGTGCCTGGATAATACCATGCCTTTTATAAAGAATACAGAAATTTTAGAAATCATGTCTTGACCTAAATGTCTTGTCAATTTGAAACATGAAAATAAAGCGTAGAATACACTAACATAATTATCTAAATATTAACAGATAATTGAAAAGAAAGTCAAAATCAACTTGCGAAATACAATGGCTTGATGTCAAAGTGTTTTAATTCAGAAAAAGGAGTGAAGGTGTAAAATGCACAGACAGAAGAGCTTATTTGTGACGAGGCACTTTTCCTTTGCATCATGTTTTGAATCATAGGCTTTCCGCCTACGTGCTTCTGGATTATTCGAAGCTGATTCACCAAGCTAATTCACATTTCTGCACCATCATCCTCTTGTTTCTATATTATTCAATAGCCGTCTTATTGGAGCGGAGTGTTGAAATGTAGCATGGAGCTAGCCGCCTCGAAGCTAAGCTTCGAGCATGGAGCCTACGATTTTATAATTTATAATATATTTCTTGCTGTTTGGATCCTTCAGCCTTTCATTTTCTATTTTTTTTGTTGTTAATTAATAAAATAATGCTTCCACAAAACTACCTTTGTTACATATTCAACAAAATTTAAAAATAAATTGTCATGGTTATGGTTTATGATTGCTACAATGATCAATAAGCTTTCCGATTATTTTCACTTTAATAAAGGTTATGTTGCATTATAGAAACTTTTTGCAGAAACTTTTCACACATTGTGTGTATTCCCTGAAATATACAGGGTGGCGCCGGTAAATTAGGACTAATGCACCACAAAATAGGAACATCATTTTATACAAGAAAAGATTAATTGTCATTACATTAAAACATGTCAAACACAAGTACGGTAGGCAGTTTTGCGGACCCGCGTACCTTTTTAAATTCCCGCCACTAGGTTATAAGCGTTATGAGATTGCGTCGGCGAAACAAACGAAAAAACTTTCTCAAACTGCGAGATATATGGGAACGGTCGAAAAATTTTGCCTTTTTTATAAATTTAAAATTAAAATTCT
>JAQGBA010000837.1:0-23027 GCA_034698125.1 Prionchulus punctatus
CTTTTTGGTTAATCATCAAAAACAAAGGAAATATAAACATAAACGACTTGGTGATAATACTTTGATCACCCTGTATAATGCATATTTATAATGCATATAGCTGCTTATATCAAAGCATAACTATTGCCTGTGGTAAGCAACAGCCAAAGTGTTTTCGCTCTTAAGGTCTTCGTACGAAATTTATTCATGTATATAATGCCTTTAAAGTAATTGTGTAACCGTGTGGAATTTCAAAAGTATACCTCAAATTATAGCATTTACTTTTTAATAAATTGTTAATTGAGGAAATACAAAATGATTATAATTTCTGTTACTATGTAGGTAATTTTGAAACCAGTACTAATGACTCGGAATTGAAATAAGAAAATGCCGATTAAAAATACAGGTAAAATTATCCATTTCCTGCAAAACTTCACATTTATTCTGATTTGCAAATGTATTCTCGAGCAAAATGCGCTTAAATGCATTGAGTAAATTCAGCTTATCCTCCTTCAATACTTGCATACTGTAATATGCAGTACTATAGTTTGACAATAACTTAAATTCCACTGAACTAAATGTCCACGAGTTGAATGTCAGTTTAGATTTTTTGCACTCGGCGTAAACATATTTTCCACCTCATCGTTCGAAACGTGGGTAAGTAAACTTCAACATATAATTTAAAAATATTTTCATATTTATGTGACGTCACATATTTTTGAGGGAAGATGGCGTGACCAAAGTAAAAGGGGAGGGGCAAAACCAAAGTGACGTCACAACTGTTGCACGTGCAAAAAGTTCACAAATAGTGCACAAATTGTGATTTTTAACTTGATTTGCTGGAAAATGTCAGTTGCATACCATTCTTCAAGCAAAATGTTCACTTTAGAATGTTTGAAGAAAATTATTGAAAATATGTCATCCCACATGGGTGGAGTGCGGAAAGCTCCTTTTTCGTGGTAAAGAAATTCCTATACAGCATATCAAAGAAGGTTCGTGGCGAGAGAGAAAAATTCATGTCGGAGAACATTTTGATAAAACAAGTATGGTAGTTTTAGAAGTTTTAGAAGTTTTCTCACAGTCGCTAGCAAGTTGACAGCTGGATTTGTGAATTATTAACAACGTTACACTTGCACCACAGGTCCATCGCTTTCTTCCTGAGGTCGGTATTGAACAATAAATGCAAAATCGGAGTTAGGCTGCTTTCCAGCGCTGTCATTATCTGAAACGTGAAGTCGAGCACCGCTTGCAGCCAAGGAGCCAGGCCTTGAACGTAAAACGATATATGGTATACGATGATCAGGATGCTGTGAGGAATCGTTATTATCAGTCCCAGCAAAACCAAGCTGTGTTCGAATTTCGTTTTTCTCACCGACGACAGCGTTTGTTGCAAATGAATTTTTCGCTTGACTTTCCACACTTTCACACCAGTTACGAAGTACATGAGCATAATGACACAGACTAGGAACGGTTGAAACCCCAAGTCGATGACTTTGTTGTGCAATACAGCACTCGGTACAGATTGGTCGATGAATACCACAGTTGTGTTCGGGTACAGTACGTAGGGGCATATCGAAGTGAATACGCAAGCATTCGCCGCAACTATGCAGATGGTGAAAAACACCAAGCAGCCGATTACAAATTTGTTTGTAAAAATCTGAAAATGCCAACTGCAGAGTTATTTTTTACTACTGCGATTATTTATACTTACAAGTTTGTTGTCGTGTGGAACAAGAACAACCATCGCCCGTTCAGCCGCTATCAAGAGCTCGATGCATGCTATACCATAATTCAAAAACCGTTCGTAGAACGACCGGATACGCAGAATAGTCGACGAAGTAACTGGTAAAAAAGTATCGCTGACTAACAGACACGTTCGATCCAAAAGATTCAGTATGTCTAGCACAGCCAATGCAAGACAAATGGTATAGAATGGTTTTGAGAAAAAAGTCCGTCTAAACTTACACAGAGGCCTTAACACGACAACGTAGGCTAATAGACCGTAAGCAACTACGAAGCATTGAAAAATAATCGTCAAGGCTAACCGAGGCGTGTATTCCAGCATGATTATGAAGGATGAACTGAGCCGTCATGAATGTGTTCGTCTTAGGTAAAAGTCAGTTATTAAATACATTAAGCGTCATTAAGTAATGAAATGTTAAAATGTCAAAAAACATCGCTGAAGGGGTATTCAATCCAGCAATTAATTGCGGTAATTAAAATTACATTTATACGGCGAAATGCGTTTGTGATTGGACACATGCTTGGTACCCGGGCGTCTTGTTAATTAATTGTATAAAAAACGTTGCTGCATACAAATATTGTAGATGACCGTAAATGTTAGTTGACCGGGAAGTAAAAATGATAGTTGTTTAATGAACGACTTGATGTGTAGAATAACTTTTGTCTGTTCGAATCTTAATATATGTTATGCCAAGCACTGGACGAGGAATGAAAGAAAAAGAAAACCATACAGTATTTGTGTAATTTCATAAAAGGTAGCAATTAAAACAAATAGAGGTTTAATTTCAGCGAAATATAAAACAAAATAAGTAGCTTCATTCAAAGCATATCTTGGTTTCTCTCCATATGTAGACATGTAGATATCCATGGATGATAGTTATTTATTGGAATCTCCATTGCATTTTGCATCGAATTATGTATCACATGACATATTAAGGCTCACTACCTGAGGAGGTCATATTTGTGATGATCCCAGCAATGATCCCAGCATATGTAGCGAAACTGAGACATTTCCTGTCTCTTGAAACTGAATTAAATGACTTCTTTCATTTTTTATCCAATGCAGGCCAACCGCGAATTTTGAGCGAAATATCGTGTAACAACCGGCTATTACAATAGTACACAATACCGTAATAATGATACATTTTAAATTGATGCAATAGTGAGGTCAATTTAATTAACAGCTCAATGACTCAATCGATGACGTCGTTGTGCAACCATTGTATGGAAATAGAGAATACGTCATCCACGTTTAAGTTTTATCAAGTGAGGTGCTTGCTATCAATAACAATGAAAATTCCCAAATGAAGTACAGTGTTTCCAAATTGTCTTTATATCTTTACGACAGTGAGTTCAGCAATTTGCAGACAACATCGCTAATAATGACCTATCCTCTGTCAAAGTGCAATTTTTAATTATGTTTCAGACAGAAATCAATAGTTTTTCTTCTTTATTTTATTCTAACGATTAGAAAGTATTCCAATAATTCCTTGTCTATGCAAATGGATCGTCTAATATCTGTTTTTAAAAATTTTGTATGTGCCGCTGCAATGCATAACATATGCACTTGAGCACATTTAAAAACTTACAGGACATGCAATCGATGGAAGCAAAGTTGACAGGCAAAGTCGTTGAATTAGCTTTAGCTTACTCATGACTTTCTGAAAGGTTCAATTCCAAGAAAATTGTACTGACAATGGAAGTGGAATAGATGCAAGAAGAGACGCAATTAGCAGGTTATCAACGCGAAACTGGTCTTTCCATAAAATGGCTAGGTTTTGATAAATTCAAATTTTAATGTACGGCTGTCGTTGGAAATCGATACAAAACGCGAGAGAAATCGTATTATCGTCGGTTTTAACAAAGAAAACGATGGTAATTAAAACTATTCGCTTTCCTTTTATGTCTTTTCATGCTGATTGGAGGGAAATCTCAGCGCTAAGCGGTTGCGGAAATTATGTTTTAGTTTCGATTATACCGGCATCCTTTAGCGACAGCGCTTTTCAAGCGACTGATTTCTTGCTCGACATCGAAAGCGGGGATTTGACTTTTTATTTTTTATCAATTCCAATCAACGCCGATTCTGATGCAGCTGACGCAATGCCCATTTATCATAGCATCCACGCTTACCACACTCCCGAAATCGGTTGGATTTTTATCACTTGTACAGAGAAAATGATGTTGATGAACAAACTATAAGTTGTTTCAACGCCAAGGGGCCGTTCACAGTAGGAACAGCAGACATAAAGAAGTGATCCCTGATCCATAAAGAAGTGAAACCTGATCCGCAGGTTCAATACATTTTATATCATTAGTATTAAGTTATACTTTGTACTAATGATACTGTGAACGGCCCCTTGGCGTTGAAACTAACTATAGTTTTCAATGAAGTCAGTGCAATTGAAACATACAGTTTAGAATATTTGACGGAATATGTGAAATCTGACGATTTCGAAGACTTGCCTGTCATGAAAGGACGTTATGCAATTTTTCCATCGTCTAAATCAGGTTGCATGAAAATTTTGGATTGCACTTCAATTTCTTGGTCTTTTAAACAGTTGCACAATTTTCCAACTTCATCTCCTTTCAAAGTTATTTCCATACAAGGAAATGGCCAAGAGCTAGTTGCACTACCTTTACATTTCGCCTCCACTGATAGTAGAAATGTGCCACTAATATACAAACTGGTGGGCGATCACTGGAAGAACGGATTCTGCCCTTGTGCTACTCTAATGACGACTGCTGTGCGGTTCATATTTGCCCCTATAAAATGCCCTGTCTTTATCTCCACCTTGCACATTGCACATCGAATTTGCTTTTCTTGAAGTTAGCATTTTCATCAGAGTTAAATCTCGGCGAGAAACTTATTACTACAGCAAACATAAATGTCTTGTCTTTGACAAACTTGACTATGAAAAAAATTTTGGCAAGATGCTTTCATTTAAGCCACCAGGTGATTATGGAAATCACTGATTTGCCGGTTGTATTGAGAAGACAGTATTTTGGATCCCATTGGATTTGACAATGATTAAAATTTCAAACAGTTTAGACAAATGAATTTTATTAGTGTGGAGATACATATAATAAATTATTACGCAGACCAACATACAATAGAACAGGAAAACGATATCGCTTCAATGTTTGGACACACTTATCTCAATGTTTGAAATCTTCTTAGAAGCAGTTCGTCTGGCGAACATGTCGCTTCTCTGATTTTCGATGTCCTGGCCTAGGCTATTTGTTGGAACGCAGTTGAACCAACTATCAAGCGTCTTCATCCTTAGGTCCTTGTTAAGTAATAATTGTAAAGTCGGGTTTAAACTGCTGCCTAAGACTAGCATAATTTGAAAAGTGAAGTCGAGCGCAAATTGAATCCAAGGTGACAAACCTTGAACGTAAAACTGAATGTGAAACACCACAATGGCTACGCTATGCGGAATAGTAATAATCAGCCCCAGTAAAACTAAAGCGTGCTCAAATTTCGCTTTCTTTATGAACTGTTTGGACTGGACTTTGCGTCTAACTTTCAGCACTTTGAATCCGGTTGCAAAATACAACAACAACGTAATGCAAAGAAGAACTGGCTGAAGAAGCAAGTCTACAACTTTGTTGTGCAATACAGCGCTCGGAACCGATTGGTCGATGAAGACTACAGTGGTGTTAGGGTAAAATATATATGGGCATACTGTAGTGAACATACAAGCGTTAGTAGCCACGATACATATGGTAAAAAACGTTAAACAAACTATCACCATTTTGTTGGTCACAACCTGCAAATGAAAACAACAATTTGTAAAGCTTCTTGCAGGTAGTGTTCAATAGGCATACACTTACTAGCTTGCTATCGAGCGGTGCAAAGACTACCACTGCTCGTTCCAGAGCTACCAGAAGCTCTATGCACGCAATACCGTACCAGATAAATCGTTCATAGAACGATCTGAATTTCAGAACCAATGGAGAAGTGTACTGTTGCAGAGGATCGGATATGCGCACGCTAACGCGCTCTAGCATATTCAAAATGTCCAGCACAGCCAAAGCGAAACAAATGGTAAAGAATGGTTTGCAAAACAAAGTCCGATGAAATTGCCACAATGGTTTCAACACTACAATGTAGGCGAGCAGACCGTACGCCGCTATAAAACATTGGATAATAAGCGTAAATGCTAACTGTGCAGTGTACTCGACCATGATTTGGCGATTCAACTTTTTCAAAATGAAGTATAACCATCCTCAAACTTAATTACATCAGGCTCAGGAAATCAATGCGTCATTAAGAACAAATATTGTTATTCAAGTTGTAAGAATGGCTTGGAACTATTTTCAAGACGCTTCAAGGCGAAAATTAATAACAACTAAGTGTTATAATGATGTTCTAGATGTCGGTCTACTCTCCTTTCTAATGTACTTTAATGTCAAAATGAAAAACAAGTAACAAAGAATTCTCGAAGAAATTTTTCCATTGTTTTAAGTAATTTTCAGAAACTCACAACTGTGCCTGTATATCAAAGGATATCTCGTGAACGCCGTAAATGTACACATATTTAATTTCACTCACAAAAAAGACAAAGACAACGTTAGCTAATAAGTATCGAAAAGACATAGATATTTCTTTCAGGTCCAAGTTGCAAATTACGGTAGAAGTCTTTTTACAAAAGTTGACGTACATACATACAAAGCAACGTTACTTTAAAGCACGTAGACGATGCGAGACAGATAACTTCTTTTTAATACGTTCGAACTGGTTGGTAAGTCGGCGGATACTACAACAGGCAAAACATTTAGTTGCAAAACAACATGATGTCTCACTTGCTATTACCTGCGACGGATAACCTGGTTGGGGAGGATACGCAGGAGTAGCTGCATATCCACCTGGATAAGCAGGAGGTCCTGAAAGATACATAGACATTTTGCAGAATGTACGTAAAGTAAGTCTTGATGTCATACCGGCATTCGAATACGGCTGGCTCGAAGGATAATAGCCAGCTTGATTTGCATCCGAAAACCCGGTCGGTACTAAAAAGCAAAGCATATCTTCGACATGAGCAATAAATAAAATATGAATAATAATTACCAAATGGTTTCTGGCTATCGTCGAAATTAGATGCCGGGACGAAGCTGGCTTGCTCCTGTCGTCGTTTCTTAATTTGTTTGATCAAGAAGAACGCGCAAGTACCGAACAACAAGCCCAAGATCAAAATCACCAATCTTAAACGATAACAGCCATTAGAGAGTATCGTAAACTCTTAGAAAAACGAAACAAGTGTCATTGAAATCGTCATAGCAAGCCAAATTCAATTGCGCTACAGTTGTTTCCTCAACTGCCATAGTTATCACCCAAGTCGCAGTACTTCGGCACTTACAGCGTCTGCCACCAAGCCCAACGAGTTCTGGTGTAGGTCGTAGTCGGCGTTCTACAGCACGACATGCCGCAGCATGTCTCGTACGAATGACATTCGAAAACGATTTCTCTTACGACCGAATTATCTTCATCTTTTACGTTCCAATTCGGCGTCGTTTCGTCCACTTCAAATATGCACTTTCGTTTGCTAGCCTTGAATTAAGAAAATTGCTCGAAACATCACAAATCGAGTCAACTAATTTGTTTTCTCACCGAAGTTGGATGGTAATATCGATTGCCGTACCAATACTGATTTCCGCCGTAATGAAAACTGCTCCTGGCCGATCCGATTTTGTACCCGACGTAGGCGCCGGCGGCGACGCCCAAGGCGCCGGCTATGCCGGCTTTTTGGTTCGACGATAGGGATTTATATCCCGTTCGGCCGCTCGTAAACGAGCCGGCATTCGATCCGCCGAAGTTGGAACCCGAGCCGTAATTTTTATTGGTACCGGTTCCGCCGCCGGCGACGTTCCCTCGATTTATGCCCGTGTTACTCGCCGGCTTGACGTTGGTATTTGTTTTTCCGCGGCCGATGCTTCCTCCTTTTTTACCGCCGTCCGAGTAAATCGTGAAAATCGTTAATAAAACGAAAAATATGTAAATTAGCGTCTTCATATTCTTAATTTCTCCCAAAATGCAACCTAAAACGAAAATGTAAGCGTAAAATGCGTCGTAGACAGTGAGGAAACGGGTGCGGGAAGGAAACACGCGCATAAAAAAGAAATGAAAGGGAAAATGTCAGCTACTCTTTCGACAAAGCGAAGGTAGCAAGCCGAGGACGAATGCTTGCTAGCTAAGCTTAAAATTGATTTTCCTCGATGCGCATTATGAAATCTCGCGTTGCTCTGACGCCGTTCAGCTTCCAGCGATGCATCGCAAAAACACTTCGCAAACAAACATTGCGTTTGTTGCAGCTTCTTTTTTTATTATTTATGAGCGATTGCCAAAAATTGTCACACTGATGATGATGTTACAAATAACTTTAAACAAAACAAAATAACAAACATAGCACAGTGGGCAAAAACTTTATGCTAGGAACGAGTGACTTCATTGAAAATTAATGAGCGCGACTTCCAACAGCTCAATGGAGCGTAGGCGGTGATTACCGAGGAGTTCATGACAATTAATTGTCTTGTTTTCATAAGAAACATGGAGAGAAAGTGAGTAAAACGGAACTTCTTAATTGACAAATGAATAATATTTATTGTCTCTCAAAAATAGTCGCTGACTTACGATACGACACGTTGAGCCAATAATGAGAGCAACAGTGGATAATAAAAGTAGATGTTGTTCTTCAAGTCTACTTTCAAATAGCAAAACGCCTTTGTTTCTTGCTTCCGACAACAAACTTTTAACAATAACTTTATTTCGAAGAGAATTTCAGTTTACCATGACGTCTTGTTTGAATGTTTTGAACGCAACCTTTAGCGTAACGATTCGATACTTGTTTTACTTTCTTGTTTTGTTTGATGAATCATAGCTGTGTCTTGATGGCATATTACTGCTCACCAAGACTGCTGCTAAAAAATAATGGTTGCTGCTGACTAAAATATCCACATTTCTGAGCAGTTTTCCATAAGTTAACTTTTCTTACCGACAAACCTGTTGCTATTCAGTTTTTATTCATGATTTTACATGATTTCAATACTAAAGTCCATTCACTATTGCAAACTCACAAAGATTACCAAACTACAGAGTAAGAATCATTTGCATATTGCATAGCGAATGTGGTAAACGCAATCGCGAACTAATTGCACTTACAAAATGGTCCACCGTGTGAACAAAACAATAGAATTAAATCATTTAACAAAACATCACAATATCTTTCTTCTTCTTTTTCTTTCTTTCTGGAAATTTCGGTGAAAACTACGGCATCCATCGGTCAATTGGTATCCAAGTCTTGGGTTTCCTGTTCGCCAAACATCCGTTTCGTATTGTTCGTCCTTTCCCATCTTCAAGGATCGCCCACTGTCTTTCCAATATGTAAAATACATGAACACAAGTCGAGCTATTGTAGAATACTCAGATTCGAGTAACCGAGAGCATCGTAGTATCTGCCGGTGGAGATGAAGTGTCGAGTACGCTACAAGCCGAGTCTTCTTTCGTGAATACTCCGTTCTTGATCTCAACCTTCGCCGAATTTAATTTACTATTTTGAGTGGATTCTGCCGCAAATTGTTAATGTGACAACACTTTGTGCTGCAGCCCACCTTGATAAAATTTTCAACAAATTTTTCGTGATGGATTTGTCCCTTCTCCTTTCAGGATCAAAGAAACTTCAAAAGGCATGCGAGTTTGCAGATGCAATTGCAATTTGGCCGGTTGACACAGTTGACTGAATGAAGTTTCTTCGATAATTTGATGCAAAGAATTTGCATGCAATGCAAGCGCTACTTTGTTAGTAAAGGTGTAAAGCAGAAGCATGACAAATCTGCTCATGCTCAAAATCGCATTATTGCCGATGCTGATCAACTGGTCGAAGTCTCTGATTCATTCGAGAATGGTGAAGTTGAACAGTTGCCAATGATACCTAACTTAAGGAAATTTTTGCTCCGTAAAGGAACTTATGATGCTGATGATTTATTAGACGATGAATACGATTTTGAATATTGAAGGTCAAGAGGAAGTTAAATGTTCATGAAGAACACTTTTTATTTATAATAATAAATGTTGCAATTTTTGTGAAAGGGTAGATGAAGGGGGAGAGCGGTGAGTCTGAACTTTTTGGATGATGTCATACTAAGGGGGTCAGGGCAATGATAACAGTGAGTAATGACAAGGGGGAGAGCGGTGAGTCTGAACTTTTTGGATGATGTCATTTATGTACTTCATTTCATTTATAAGGAGACGGATATTCCTCCCATTTGATAAAATTTGTTAAAATCTCTGTTGTAATGGATATTTCGCACTTTATAGCACTATGAAATGTTTTTAAACGAAATGACAGTTTACATCAGATATTAGTGTAAAATAGGAAAATTTGATTTCATAAATTTTATTCAATAATTTACAGTAAAAATTGCAATTAAAATGTGTTATTACATTTTAATGTGTCGATAGGAGGTTCTCTATTTCAACTTAAATATTTTTTTGCTTTTTTGGTAGATAGGTTGTTTTTACACATTTCATTGGAACAACTTTGTCGTTCAGATGTTTGAGACGTGCTCGTGCTTCAATAATGATCAGACATGTTTCTGGAAGAATTCAGCGCCTAATTTTCATTGGTTGCGCTCTGAACTCATTTTTGAAAATTTGTGTAGATTGGAGGTTTTTTTGGGACAGTAACGACAAGTAAAATGTTGTTTTCGTTGCAAAATAATACCAGCTGTATTTCGCGCGGATCATTTTAAGTTCAAAACGGGAGGACGATGACGCTAATTACAAGCAGGCTAAAATCCTTTTTGCTTGTTATGACTTTTTAGCATCAATTTACTAATAGACGTTGCTCTACTTACTAAAATTAAAATCAAGACGTAGAACTATCAACTCTGGATTACCATATTTTCTCATGAAATCCCTCAAAAATAAACCCCTTTATTTCAGTGTATCGCTATATGTTCTGAAAAATGCCACTTTTGGCTGATACCTTTAGGAAGCACCAAAATTTAAAAAGAGATCAACACTTGACTAAAAGAATGTGAGTAAATTTCAAAAGTCGCGTTGTTATTCATGTATAATATCATTTAATAATGTTTTTTCTTTGAATCTCACGTTCAAAAATACTTTTAATTGGTAAAAGTTTCATGCATTATTATTATTATTATTATGAATACCAAAGTTCACGCTTGAACAAATAACCCCCCCCCCCCCAAACAAATACCCCTATTTAACTAACTCCTATATTTTACCCTTTAAAATAAATTAGCCCGGGGGTTATTTGTTTGTACATTTACCAATTTTACCAATAAATGCAGGCTACGTTTCAAATCATCGACAAGCGCTATCTGGATAAAAAAAGCAGCAAATTTTCACTCTTTATTTACATCATTCAGCAGTGAACATTTTGAAAATTTTTGAAATTTAAAAGAATTTTTGAAATATAGCCGTCACTTTAAGTCAATCGAAATCTTATCGTCTTTAATCAGGTAGCAACAAGTTGTTGAAAATTTTTCAAAGAATCTTGAAATCAGTTGACAGTTGGATGCCAAAACGAAAAACATTTCAAATTTCCTCGGCAACGTTTCCGTTTATAAAAACGTTTAATTATATAGCAACGAAAAATAATTCAAAATTTTTAACGACCAAATAAAAGTTTTTTCATAAACTCATAACGAATAAAAAAAATGAAAAACAGTTTTAGATATACACAGGAAAACTTTTAACAAATCGTATTTATTAAAATTTATCGATGATAATTTACCACGTTCAGACTTTCGATAGTTTTTGCGCAGAACCTGAAAAAAAGATGCAAAGAAAATTACTTTGATAAGCGAAACAAAAAAACATCCAAGAGAGAGCCATAAAAAGCATGGCATATAAAATTTACCTCCAAAATGTCCAGTCCTCAATAGTTCATCTGATTCTTCCTTAACTTGTTCGGTGATTTCTTTCTCGGTCTTTTTACATCGCATACAAATACAACAACAAAGTAACAGTATACCCACTGACGCAACAACTGCAAGGCTGAAATTTGAGATGAAATCGAAATTTCCACGAACGGGTGCGTGGCAGACAATAATAGTGATTTACAAAATTATCCACCAAGCTACCGTAGCGCAGCAGTCCAACTCGCAACATTTCTCGCTCGTTCCACAGTCGAACCAGATTTCAGTGACAGGTTCGTCATTGTCAAAAGTCATGTTCCACGGTGGATAGTCTTTTTGCTCGACTTGGCATGTTTGGTGTTCTTTATTCTGTACAAAACAATTAAAAACAAGGAACTTAATGATGCTCATTGACACATCAATAAGCTGAAACACAGACCTGCCTGTATCCGTACAATCCCAGATGGTAATCCACTCCATCTACCTGGACCGAGTGCCCTCGGCGAAATCCAGCCTTCGAATATTTGCTCACCAATTCCTTTATCCTCAATAACTTGTCTAAGGCTTCCACCGGTTTTTGACCGTTGTCGTCATTAGTCCCCAAATTTGACAGCGAAGGGCTTTCAGTAGTTCGCGCCTTTTGACTGGCGCCAAATTTGAATTCGAACAAAACGAAAACTAATCCACACAAGGAAATGTGCATAATCAATCCTTCTAATCAATCCTTGGAATTCAATCCTTGTATTTAAAATGGTAATCCACAGTTAATCCGAGAGCCGAGAGAGATTTATTTTTCAAAATATTTATAAGTGCAAGCTTAGGTAAAACGTGCTAACGAGTTCTTCACTTTCACCAGGTGAAAAATTTTCGATAGAACAAATGTTTCGTTCCCTCGAGTTTGTTGGCTAGCGAAGATATTTCAAACTTTCTGGAAACGAAAATGATTGAACATCAACACCGGTTCCGATTTGGAGGATCAGAAAAAAACTGAGGAAAACGATAAATTTTTAAAAACGAGGCTAGCAAGCAAAATGACTAAGGGAACCAGAGTGAATCCGATGTTAACCTTCAACTTTTTCCAATTTTATTACATGTAATAAAAATGGCCGATAAATATTTTATTCATCATGTTCGACCAAACTATTCTTGCACAGCTAATGATGAGCAATGTTTTTCTTTCTTCAACTCTTCAGCTTTCGATGGAATTTCAAGACTTTTTTGCCACTTTGCATGCCAATCCTTTTTGGATGGGTGTCGTCAAGACCTCGGTAACTAGGTTTTTAAGCTAAATAATGGTTGGGGAATTCAATTAAATTTTAAAAAATAATGATTTTCTTATTTTTTTGTCAAAAAACCTTAAATTATTTTTTTTAAATTATGTTTTTCGAGGTAGTTTTTGTTTGTAATAATTGGATAATTTTTGATTTTCTTGAGCAATACATCTTTTCCCAAATACGTTAAAAATTATTCCTATTGCAATGGTGCATGTGCTAGTGATGCTGCGCTAGCGATGCTGTGATGGTGCGACATAGCGATGTTGCGATGGAGCGATGTTGCACAGCGATATTGATAATATGTACTCGGTAACACGTTTCATGTACAATGGGATAGAAGGCAGAGCAAAAGTTGCATTAGTTGTTGAAAATTGTCTAATGATCATGAAAAAAAATAAAGAAATGTATGATAAAATGCTAGAAATAAAATTTACAAAAGAACAATTATTGTTTGCGAGCGCTGTAACCCAGGAAACTGTACAGCAACATTTCCTCATTACTGCTTTCAAAAAAACGCTTTTTCCTGGCAAAAATTTTTTTCTAAGAATTTTAATTAAAATGAATATATGTATGAATATATATGAATATTAAAATGAATTAAAATGAAAAATAAATTGTATATAATGAAGACATATTCATGTGACTGAACTTCGAAATAAAACAGCTTGGAAAACATTCGCAAACATATGAGGGTGATGATTGGTGCAAGTAATAGTTTAAAATCGGTTGAGCCTTTGGAATAATTCTTGTTTTGATTCATTAAGTGTCTATTATAAAAAAAGTCTCTGAAGTTGCTTTATTCATTCAGCATTCAGTCTGATTTTTGTGCAATATTTCAAAACATATTTTCTTCAATCACGAAGTGAATTTATGTTTCAAATCACGTTTCCTGAATAAGCTCGTGAGTCGAAAACTTTTTTTTTCGACACTGCTAATTAAAGCCTAAGCATCAACTGGTTAATGAGTAACGTTTTATACTAGTTCTTGCTATGATTCTTGAAGGTTCGAGCCTCATTAGTTGAACATTTATGAGTAAATATGCTACGTACGTAAATTAAAATATTCAAGACTTCTTCATGATTTAATGCATATTTCGACGGATGTTGAATTGAATGTACCATTTAGGGATTTATTCGTTCGTATTTTTCATGCTCTGACAAAGTGCTCTCTTCATTCGCATCATTCGACTCACCATGAATTTTTCTCCGAACTATTCAGCATCGATGGACGTTTGCGAAACGCCCAAATTATTTTCAAAAACATTCGGATTTTGGCTGATTTTGTATGTGGAATTGGCTCTGTGCATAACTTCGGTGTGCATGAACGTCACTTTGTTAACGTTGATTGCAAAAAATTCAACGTTTCATCGAAATTTGCAAATTTTACTGGTTCAAATGTCGATTGGTTTCATCTGGTCAGCGTCGGGGTACGCTGCAAAAACGATCTACACATTGGTTGTAATGAGCATCAATCCGTGTGATTTAATGATAGACGCTTTCATGTGCAAATTGCAAGAATCAATTTCGACCAGCATACCAGTGACGATGACGAATTATTCGCTTGTTGCAATCGCTGCCGAACGATTTATTGCAACTATCAAGTTCAGAACGTATGAATCGAGCAAAAATTTTTTGCCTATTGCGTTGATCGTGGTAGCACTATGGACTGGAGTTTTGTGCCAACAACTGATACCACTGGTAACCATGAAACCGAGCGACAAGCTGATGCCGATTTGTATCAACTTGCAGAGCATGACTTCCATAACGTCGAAAGTTGTCGTTGGATTGAATTTCATGAACGAAGCACTATCGCTAACCGGACACTTGATCATACTGAAGATCAACAAATCCAAACTGAACACCGTTTATATAAATCAAGCTCAAGAAAATCTCACGGCCAGGTTTCAATTGGATCAAAATTTCCAAACAATTCGCACGATATTACCGATCATCGTTTCACACATTGTTTGTTGGTTACCGAAATGTATCTGCTTATCGTTGGCGATTTATACGAACGTCATAGATTCGATAATTAACGAACTATGCGTCATGCACCTGATCATCATCGTCAACATTCTGTTCGGCAACGCGTACGCATTAATTACATTTACGCGTAACCCGTTGATTAGGCAAGGTGCGAGAAAATTGATGCCGACTTTTTACAAGTTCCTCGAGTGTATTACATGTAGAAAAAGAAGCAGAATGTTCAAATTTAAAGTCGACATTGCTTGTTCGGCTACTGAGACGAAAACTCATTTCGAAATGTTGGAAAATATGTGGGGCATGCAAAAAATACAGAGAATGAATTGTGAGTATGCCGTTGGAGAAAAAACGATAGAGCAACAATGAGATATATAGTCGACAAACAGAAAACCTCAAATAAGAGCCGCTCTAGTGTGAATGTTGCAAGAACAGTTCCAAGGGTGCATTTCAGGTACAATAATCGTCCGAGCAAAAAGAAGTTTAGTTATTCAAGATTTACTCGCAAATCAGATGATATTCCGTTTGCAAACTGATTACAAGTTTGGATTATTCGGCTTGGAAGAAATATAATATTTTTACTCCATAAATAATAAAGTTTATTTTTTTCGTGTAATTGTAATAGGAATATAGGAATAAGGGTATTGAGAAGATGATTTTGTTAGTAATGGTAAAGAACCTGGAACCCATGACCTGAACATAATTTGTACTATTAAACGACACTGTAACATGTAATATTATGAAGTATGCTATTCGAAAGCTGATGGAATAACATCAGAAGTAGTTGTTTAACATACAGCTTAAATATATTATTAAGAAATGGTGAAATAAAATTTATAGTATAAAATGAAGAATGATGAATTAATTGCTTTCGGTTGTAGAAATACGTGACTTATTATTTCATCATTCAGCAGTGTCGGTCTAACCATAGGAGGGACGTTCAAAGGGTTATCTGTATTTACACCTGAATTTGAATATGGTATATAAGTTAACAATAAGTTTACTTTTGTAACACGGACGCTTTTTGCAACTTTTATTCTTATTATATCTATATATTTTGTAACCATGAATCACATTTTAACATTCTTTTGTAATGAATCATTTGTTTACATTCCTTCCTAAAGTTATGAATCATCCACCCACGGATCATATGATCTATCATATGATCCGCCCACTCATTCATTCCATAACCATGAATCATAACGCCCACTCAATATCACCTGATCCTATTTCTGCCCACGCAATCACATGGTCCGCCCACGCATCTCATGACCTACAATATTATTGCCAACTCATCATGTGATACACCCACTCATATTGTTACTATATAAAGAAGCCCAAATTATCTATTCCGGTGCCATTGTCATAGTTTGTTAATATTGAAAGGTTGTATTGTAACTATTACTCCATTATGTTTATTTATCAATAAAAGGATACCTGATCTCGAGTTTAGTCATTTATTCTGGATTATAATATCAGTATTTGGATTATTTATCAGTAACTAGGTTTACGGACCGAGACCTACGGTACACTTTGATTCAAAACCTTTATTTAAATAGTTGTCAGAAAATTATTGAAAAATCAGTAATTTATTTTTGGCCCAAAATTGTTTTGTTACAAAATAGTGTGTTTGGTCAAAATGGCGAGGTGTGCATAAGGGGGAGGATCCGATGGCCGAGAGAAAAAAAGGCAACGTTATTAAGGGTAAAATTTTCGAGTTTGGTAATTTTTCACAAATAGAATTTACATCTGGTGACTTTTAATAGTATGTAATTTACTTTCTAAAATTAACTACTTATTCACATTAATAATATCAGAATTTTAATGTGTAGTATCATAGTTAATCATTACAATTATTGATTTGAGGGTAAGTAGATGTTTTAAATTAAGAAACTAATGTTTTCAAAAAATACATATGTTCATATTATTTGTTATGTGGTAAAGAAAAAAATGAACTGTAACAAAGTGCACATAAGTATTGAAGGAACGTGTGATTGTTTGGCAGACAGACGGCAACTGTCAGATAGCAGACTTTAATCAGTATCACTTCAGCAGAAAATGATTGGAAATAAATGTTTGGTGAACTAATTTTCAATAATTGGTTTTATTGCACTTTTTTTTAGCTTCTTCGCATTTCATCAATTATTTCCACAAGACTGTATGTTGTTCCAGGAATAGAACACTTTTTGAAAAGTGTAATATTTTTCTGTAAATCTGTCTCACATGGCAACTATGCTTGCAGTTGCATAATACAATTGAGGCGTCCAACGCAAGAACGTCGTAAGTCCATTTTTTTCAACATTGAGGTAAAAGTGCCGATGTATTCTAAATATCACATTGCATCATAAAATGCATGATTTTAAACTAAAAAATAGTTCAAAACCAAAGTAAAAACTGGCATGCAAAATTGATAAAATTAATGTAAATATAAATTAATTAATAAAAACCTACCGAAATAAATAGCTAGCCAAATACATTCCAATTCTAAGAACTTCAACGAGCGTTTCTTGGAATTCCAAGAAGTAATAGTAAAATAATTAATACGATGCATAAAAATTAGCAATAGAAACTTTGAGAATTGAAACGCGTTTTTCTCTGAATTCGCTTTTATGGACTTACGACGATCTTGCGTTGGACGCCTCAATTATATCATAATTATGGCAAAGTTCCAAGCTATTAACTGACATAAAAATATGCTCAGGGTTCTAAATGGTAAATGTAAGACGGAAGTGCACTTAAAGCTATGCATGTTGAAATCTTTCCTTTTAAATTTAGGCATATATATATATGCTTATATCAAAAAGTAACTAATGCCTGTGATTTTTGCGACAAAAAAGTTTTCGCGCACAAGGTCTTGGCACGAAAACGGCACGAAACACTTCGCTTATATTATACTTTAACGAACATTTCAAACGTTCGCACAGTACAGCCATTTATTTTAAATTTCTTGAGCAGTGAAATTTTCGGAAGCTTCACATCTAAGGACAAGAATTCGGCTAAATTTCTTTGCGACTTTTACGTTTTTTTTATTCCTTTACAATTTTTCGTTGTTTTGCGACATTTTCATTATTGTTGGCGAAGCAAGTGTATCAACTGCGTTCTGCCTGTCAAACAATTGTTTTCACCTTGATCTTTGTAATTACAGCTGCATTAATTTCTGGTTTTTTTAGCTGGTGTCATTTTAAGCAGACTCATCCGTTTTATTAGGCTGTACTCCCTCCAAGATGGTAGGCTGTACTCCCCCACAGATGGTATTTTGCCCACAAGCCACTGCAGATGGCTTGAGCTACAAAAATGAACCTCAGCTTTGCATTCAAGCGCATAAAAAATATTCACTTAAAAAAGGAATTTTTGAAAATCATTTCATACAATTGAACGATCATTTTTAGAAAGTTTAGTCCAAAATGACGAAAGATAATGACGAAAATTCCTTGCACCATTATTGACTTCTTCCTCGAGCCGCAATTGTGAACCACTTTGATCATGGGCTTGTGATGAATCACACATACTTGCGTTGGGTGAATCCCTCAGTGCTGCGCTGACATTTTACTACCGTAGGCGTGTAAAAAAATTATGAATAAATTAATATTATTCAACAGGCAAGATACATGCAAATATGCTTTTCTGTGAGCCATTCTTTAATGGTAGGACTCTTTTTCTCCCCCTCTCCTTAATCGCACTTATTCATTTTGTCCACCCCCTCTCACCCCCCCCCCCCCGCTCCCAAACCTCCCTCCGCATTACACCACAAAGTGTCCTAAAACAATTTAAAAATAAATTTTTGAGTCACACAATGCCATAAAAAGTTAAAAGTGTCACCTATTGTGCTATTGAGATCAAAATTCATTAAAAATCGTGACGTTTCGTTTTATCCACATCTCATTAGCATTCCACTGATCATCTTATGGCATGGCACTTCCCCACATCACATCCCCAAAAGTCGTGTCGTAATTAAGGTGCGGCCCCAAAATTGCACGCGTTTGGCAGCATACAGGAAATAATTGCGCTTTGATACTGTAAACAAACTAACTTTTAAAAGTATATATACATATTTGCCTTCTTTCTTGTTAATCAGCATGGCGACATCTTTTTTTTTCACTGACCTTTGATGTTTCGTTAATTGGTGAGTGCCTTTAATTATAAATAGACAGAGTCAGTAGTTGATCATCTAACCCGATGTACGTCACTTCCGCTGTCTGTTGAGTACAAATTGATACTCGGAAACTAATGAAACCAAAATATGAAAGTTTCAAGCTTATGAATATACAGAAATTATTGTTTTTTTTCAGCAACAAACTTTGTTTTCCTGGTCATTTAAGTGTAGAATATGAAAAAGCAATTTTTCAATTTCAAGAAGAGGACGTTTTTTATTTTCTTCCATTGGCATGGTAGGTGCGGCGTTAATTAGAGGGCGCCTTCCGATGGAGGAAATCCAACACTGCTTTTAATTAAGTTAACAAAAAAAACATTATTTGCAAGCAAAATCTGATTAAAATTTCGCTGGGGAAACCCTGTAATTTGAACTTTATGCATTGAACTGTGGAATCTATAATTGCAAGTGAACGATATAAAAAGCAATATGCGCAGGCTAAAAGAAAAAGCAAACAAAAAAACTGAACCATCTGCAATAATTCATTTAAGTGCGTCAAAGCTGTTCAATTTATTTTTTCTCATTAGTTTATTTCACAGTAACCTTTCAAAGGATCGAGTCAAAGCAAAATGCAAAGATCAAAAATTATTAATTAGATGAATGAGCAAAACAAAAGCACCGCATTGAAGAATGTGCAAAACAAAAACATTGCTAAATGTCTAGTCACAATTGCAATCTCAAAAAGATTATACTGTAGTAAAAATGATTTCTAAGTAAGGCGAAAAATTCGATTTTGAACCATTTACTCTTAACAAAATGGTCCACTTCCCTGCTAAACTGACTTAACACCAGATGAACCATTTTGTAATGTGCAAGGGGTTTTCCGCTGTTTTTCCGCCGTTGTTGCACATCAATCTTAATGTAATCTTTTTGAGTTTCCAATTGTGAATAGTCTATAGCGAATAAACGAGTTGGAGACTTCTTCAAATGAGCCCAAATTTTAAATAATGCCTAAACTATTGTTCTTTGGTCGGAACCAAAAAACTGCGTTAATCAGCGTCGTACTGTGCTTGTTCATCAGTCAATTTCCTCTTAGCCATTTTTAATTTTTACTCGTAAGACGCGCACTGACAATGCTAATTTTCGGCGTACATGTACACTTAATTGCACCATTAAGTAACTCGACTCGTGTAGAAACGGGTAAAAATGATAATTATCAACGTTTTAGTCAGTTAATTAGCGTCGCAGGAAAGGAATCGTACATAGGTCTAGTTAATTGAGGTTTTTCGAAAGGCGAACGTGTCAACGCGAAATCTTATTTAATAAATCTACCTGCGTATATTAAAATATAAAAATTGTTAGGTAACCAAAAGCTTCAGCGGACTTTGTCATCTTGCGTCTCTCAATAAGCAACTATACAAAGTACGACGTCTTTCATTCATTCTCGAATCCATTTTTGTTTTATTATGGACAATCTGAGCAACAACTCGATATATTCGGAGAACGTTTGCGATCTATCGACATTGATATCGCAGTCGTTGGGCGTGTGGATGTTGTTCATTTTCCAGCTAATACTCGGATTAACGTCGATATGTATGAACGTCGTATTGTTGATAATCATCGCCAAAAATTCAACTCTACATTTAAACTTGAGAATTTTGCTCGTTCAAATGTCCGTTTGTCTCGTTTGGTCGGCGGCTGGATACGCAGGCAAGGCGTTCTACAGTATCATCATCATGATCACCGACCCGTGTTACCTGATGGCCGAGGCTTTTATGTGCAAAATGCAAGAGTGGTTGCTGATCGGTATGCCCGGAAATACCGTTAACTATTCACTTGTGGCCATTGGCTTCGAAAGATTTTACGCCACTCTCAAGTTCCGTAGTTACGAGAAGAGCAGGAATATCCTGCCGGCTGTCCTGCTCATTTTTTGCATGTGGACTATAGTCATGTGCCAACAGTTGATACCATTATTGACCATTCCCAAGGGCATGAAAATGATGCCCATTTGCACGAACTTGCTCAGCTTGACGGCCAGTTCGGCGAAGACGGTGGTCATTCTAAATTTAGCCACTGAATTTTCCGCCGTTACCGTACACTTGACCAACCTGCGGATCAACAAGTTAAAACTGATCACCGTTTACATAAATCAAGCTCAAGAAAATCTCTCGGCCAGATTCCAATTGGATCAAAATTTCAAAACCATCCAAACCATACTGCCGATCATAGCCATACACGCAATTTGTTTTATACCGATATTCGTGTGCTGTTTCAGCGTGGTTTACCAGCCGGTCATATTCGAGTCGAACACTATCATCGATCAACTGTATTTGATAAACGTGGCTATATTGATGAATATCCTGTTCGGAAATTTGTATTCAATTATCACGTTCAGTCGAAATCCGATGGTCAGACACGACGTCCGTCGACTATGGCCCGTACTTCATAAATTCATAGATTTAATCATTTGCAAAGATAAACTGAAAACATTCAAAGTTAAAGTCAGTTTCGAATGTGAATTGAACGAGACAGTGAGACATTTTGAAATGTTGGAGAGCATGTGGGGCAAAACTGTGATTCGACGGACTCAATCCGAATATGCAGCCTAAAGTTGTTTGCGAGCGCATTTGCCGCTCTATAATCAACCAAAAATTTGTTTTTGTTCTAACTTATCAATTGAACTGTAGTTGGAAGGTGGGTGTTAATATTCGTCTGTAAATACGTTATTTTTTTCTCGACCTTTCTTGTTTGTTAACGTTTACAAACTTTTAATTGATAGTTTTTATATCTAATGCAAAAAGACTTATTAAATACTAATCTATAAAGGAATGCACTGTGTATTATTTTTTCCGTTCCGTCATATGTTCAACTAATGATTGTGGAAACAGCCATAATTTGAAACTGATGTAAAAGTTTTGCAACCAGAAATTAGTTTTTATGGCCAAAAAATTATTAGCTCTTGCAATAAATTTGTATTTTACTGAGGATGATCATTAAAATATTTTGATATTTTGACTTTCCACACAACTTTATTACAATTAAGCCACTTTGCTATTGAATTTTTACAAAAATATCCTTGTCTGTAACTTTATTCTAAATGAGATTTTATTTTTATATAACGATGTTTTGAGACAAGATCTTGTTTGTCGATGATTTTTATTCACATACTATGATGTCTGTATTTGTTGATCACAGTTGCATCATGATCTATAGTTGTAACAGCATGACCACAAATATAGTAAGTTAAGAAAAAAAAGATCTGTTTTTATCAATAAGATGATAAAAGTCTGAACCATGCAGTTTTTGTGCGTCAGTAAAGAAATAATTCATTAATTATTTTATTTCTAATGGATCTAGGAGTAGGTAAAATCAAAAAACTCGTGATATCTAGCTGGTTCATTCATTTTGCTTGTCATTACTTTTTCCAGAAATCGTTTAGAAGAAAAAGTGGTAAAAACAGGAAATTTGATTGATGATTTTACATTATTATTTCAATTATGTGGCAATAATAAGAAAATAAAAAATCGAAAAGAAATTGTATTTTAATGACGCGTGAAAACATGTAACATTTTGAAACCAATGTAAATTTCCATAATTAACTCATCTGTTAAATTTGCTAGCAACTTCTGGTTGATGCTAAAACAGTTTGAAATAAGTTTAACAGGTTAACAATTTTTTTTGCATAAAAATAACTTCATTAAAGCAAATACAAAACAGTGAAGTTTCGTCATTAAGTAATAATTGAGTCATTACTTAATGTGCTACTTGATGTAGTTTCTTTGAAATAAATGCATTCTAAATATCATGTAAATTATATTTTACACGTAGTTTGCTTTTTGGGGCGGTACCTTCATACTCTTTTAGATACTTTAGACCCCCTCCTCTCACTAATCATGACCCCCACCCCCACTAAAAATGATCTCATTTTGGCGGGATACATCTCGCATTTTTCAATATAAAATACTGAATATAGCAAATACAATGACCCTACATACAGAGAGTGAGGGTGCAATGCAAGCCTTTGACATCGAATTTCCGGGTATTGAAAAAACGGGTTGCTTTTTTCACTTAATGCAAAAC